>QWTY01015912.1:1531-12290 GCA_008033365.1 Pseudorectes ferrugineus | reverse complement strand
TGAGAGACTTGTGGCTGCACTCTAATAACAGTCGGTGGCTGGTAAAAACAGATGCTCTCTTCCCTTTGGGATGAGACCCAGGATTTATCAGCTATGTCCCCCCCACTCTGGCTACCATGGGAAGAAAAACCAGATGTGGCTCAGGACTGTGCAGCATCTGGTCAGCGTGGATGAGGGGCTCAGCAGGCCAGACCGTGTAACACGACTTGTGGTCCTCTTGTGCTTCTCAGCCCCTGGGCGGTGGAGTACAGGATTTGGCTGAGATGGTCACCAGGACGGCCCCACTCCAGCTGCTTTCTGCTGTGTTGGAACTGGCACTAGCCTGATTCTGCAGCAAGCCAGTGCAGGACCCACAATGACAAAAATAAAATTCTGCCAAAAAAAACCTGGGAAGCTTTTGGTAGCTTGACTCCCTAAGTAGGAGAGTCTGCCAAGTACCTGCACTGACATATGGCAGAGGATGGGAACCTGTGGCCATGGGTTAGGGGAGTGTCATCAACCCTTTTAGTGGCAACCAGCTGTGGTTACCACAGCTTCCATGTAAATTTAGAATATGTGTGAAGAAATTGAGAACAGGGACATAAGCAATCAACACCAGGAACAACTGGAAAATCCATCTTTTGCTCCACAGAGAAGTTGCTTCTTGTAATATTTGAGTATAAAACACACATAAAAATTACCACATAAACAGACAGGCTGAAAACAAAACTTGGGAGATATGACCATGTCAAATACTTATGAGCTGACAACGTGCTTTGGCAATACATGATAGAACCACTCATTCCACCCTCGGAACAATTTTGGACATTCAGATATTGACAGGTTTTATGTTTTTAAAGGGAAAAATATGTAACTATACGATACTCAAATATACAAATAGTGTATAAATTTAGCAGTGTGAATCTTTACTTTATGAGACATGCAAAGCTTCTGGTTCAGCCTGTAAGTCATGGTAACTAAAAGTGCAGGCAAATTAAATAAAAGCAGAAAACTAGAGTACAACACGCCTGCATTCAGATGGTAACGACCAGCTGAAGAAAATCCTTGGATCTCTAGCATTTGCTCAGCGCTCAAAGGGAACCAGGGCTGCAGAAAGAAGCATCATGGGTTTTGGCTGCTTAACATTTATAGAAACTAGAGCTGTTAAGTGACTAACTATAGACATAATTTTTTAAAATCCTAGCCTTTGGATTCAGTGTGGGATGGCACCCCCCGAGCACACTGAGCAGCCTGCTCACACACCCCCATGGCAGCTGTCAGTCCTCCTCTGGTTCTCAGAGCAGCTCCCCACCAAGGACCCTCAGAAGCAGGGATGACCACAGTCCCAACACCTTTGCTTGGCTCCTCCGGCACTTTTCTGAATGGGGTGAACACATCCACAGCACCCCACCACTCATTCAGGGAGCTAATGTCACTCAAGACAAAGTATCTCCTATTACTTAGGACCTTAAGTTTCACACACTAACAGACATGTGGGTACCCTGTGCCTTTTTGGAAAGGGGCTTTGAATCACATTTCCCAGATTCCAGCTCTCAATTACTTTCTTTTATAGCAGCTTTTCACTTAATGTAATTTCATTTTCTGGTAGGTCACGGAATGTTACCATCCCACTAAGGATAGTGGTAAAAGTATCCTTATAAACACTACACATTACACCATGAAGAAATATGACATGGATTATTTCTCATTACAGTTTATAAAACGCCTTCTAGTAGTCAGATGCCAAAATCCTACTATATAAAAACATAGTAGGTGTTATGCTATAAAATACTTTAATATCAGTGTCATCTCCTGATAAAAATCTTCACTCAAATATTTACTTTTGTTTTTAAATACGAAGTTGCTACTGTCTCCTGTTCATAAACAGATGCACGTGCATATATACATACGTATTTTTTCTCCTCTTTGATTCTTAGATTCTAATTAATGTTTCATGAAAGGCAAACAGCTGCCTTAGGAGTGTTAGACATTAAAACATATCAAGCAGTACTTAAGGTGATCATAAAAGGAAAATATGTGCTACTCTTTTATTAGCAGTAGTTACTTCAATCACTGTACTTTAAGGTGATGTTATACTGGAAATTATACTTTTTGTCAAGAAAGAAAGGAAGAATTTGGCAGCATACACAAACAGCACACATATTAAATGGGAAAATTACATGGATAAACAAGACAGAGATAAAAGATGATCTGAATACATTTGGTTCAGAAAGTGCTTGAGCCGGAGCTGGAGTGAAATTGCACCAGGAGCAGATGGGCAGATGGGAGCAGGAGCACAGGAAGTTTCTCCTGTTATGCTCTGTCCTAGGTGTCCGCTGCTGGCTGCTGCCAGAGGTAGTGCCCCGGTAAAGAGGATCCTCTGCTCCAGCTCCACATGGCCATTCCTATGCTGTTATATCCCTGACCTGGGCAGTCAGCAAACAAAACACCCTGCACATCTTTGACCCTGACTTTATCTGCAGCATTTACTGTTGAGACCAGATAAAGGTACTTGAACTGCTGAGCTGCCTTGCAAAACCCGAGTGTGTCACAACATTGCTCTGCCTGGGGTGGAAGGGGAAGCACAACTATACATGGAACAAACTTCTGGCAAAGGGAAAGAACTTTGGGGCCTACTAAGAAAAGCACTAATGTAAACCATGGCACACCTTACTAAAATTATTCATCACCTCTGTTATCAGCTGTGTTAAGCAGAGACATGAGACATTGTTTGATCCTCCTGATCTATATTTGTGCTGTTATATCCAGGAGCACTTTCCAGCTCTCAGAGTGTGGTGTTCTGAGGTGTATCCCAGCTCCACAGTGGGCTGAGACCCAAATACACACCCCATTCTCCTCTTTCATGCTGCTCCTCTGTTCTGGGTTTCTAAGGAAAGGAAGCTGGGCCAGTAAGCATCTATGACACATGCCAGCATGCCCCCGTATCTGGTGACTGGAGGACTGTAAAGCACTTCTGACAGAGAAAACCCACGAACCAAATCTATGATGAACTCTGAAATGCCATAGGAGAAAAACCCCACCAAAAACTTTCCATCTATTTTACCCTTATTAACGGAGAAAGTGTTACCCTGGAGAGCTATTGTGCAAAAAAGCAAAGGAATTACATGCTAACTACCTTGCACCTAGGCACTGCCGACATTATTAAAATGTTTCTTCCTGGTTTTGAGAAGGTTCATGGCGGTATGACAACTTGCACTACTACATCCAGCAGCAGCCAAAGATGGGCAACTGCAACTCCCAGACCAGCCCTATTGAATTACTGAGATGCTCCTTAAAAAGAACGTATTTCATGTTTCTCCTAACATGCCAGGGCATACAGAGTTTGTTTCTACCCACAGAAGTTTTAGACACATTTGACAGGAAGGCTATCATGTTTTACACACAGACTTAACATTTTCAGTAATATTAAACGTAATTCTGTTTCACTGCTCTGCCTTTCCCTTGGTTTGGACAGATGGACTCATATTAAGTGAGACTTGTCCTTAGATTTTGTCAGAGATTCTGAGGTGACACGTGACAGCAGTTTACATATGTTTAGGAAGTATTTTTTCTAAGATGTGCATGTTACAGAGGATGCACAGCTACAATATGGAGCCTTCCAGCTTGTCAGGATGGCTGAACACAGTGCAAAGACTGCTCTGGATGTCGAAGCCCATGTTAACACCTCTTTTTGTAATGTGGCGTATTATCATGGAATAAAGAGTAACAGAAAAACTCATCTGTAGAGGGAACTATAAATTTTCTGCTCAGCAAGGTTCTTCAGAGCTAGACCAGGTTGTTCATAGTCTTGTCTTGTTTAAGTCTGAAAATGTTTGGAGACAGAAAAAAAAAAGTATTTATCTGGGCAACAAGTTCCAGTGCGCAGCCATACTCATATTCTAAAGGGAGTTTCTAATGAATGCTTGTTTTTTCTAAATAGTTCCAACAAAGTGTTTGTATTCATAAATACATGTATCTACACATTATCATGAAAGATTACTAAGTGACCGTGAGCTAACATAAACCTTCACTTTTCTTAAAAAAACCTCCAAAATTAGCTTACTTTGCTTTAGCCTGGTGTTTTTCTGAGCTGGAGTGAAAATTCATGAAAAAAAGGAAACCCCAATAAGTGGGGAAACATATCTTCACAATGAACTTGCAGGTGGAACAAATTGCACGGGCAAGGGTCCGTTCTTTGGATCTGAAGACAAAGCATTGTGTATCTCCCTGAAAGCAGGAATAATTCCTGAAATCCTGTATGCCACACGTTTGATGCATGCTAGTTCAGGCCTGGGAGCTGAACCTGGTCTAGCAGAGAAAAAGCATCTTATTTCATCCCCTTCTTTCAGAGCTGGCAGAACAGCAGTGATCATTCACAGGATCTCCAGCACCAGCCGCACTAACTCTCCCTCCAGACGGAGGCTGCATCAATGCCGAGTCTGTTCTCTCCTTTTTGTTTCCTTCTAAACAGAGCAGAAAATTGGGTAACTGAGTACCTACAACTCAGCTCTGAGATCACAGGGCCCTGCTTTTTACCTCTCCTGTTCATGATTCAGGCTTTTTCTTCACACTTTTCTGGCAACACATAATGCAAACAAGCCTTGTCAATACTAGTAATCTCAGCAGAAAAATATTTAAAAAGGGAAATAAAAACTACTCTGTTGCAGACATGGGCTGAGCTGAAATTTTCATCATGGAAATAAGATCAGCATGTACACATATTCATGTTTTTCACCTTTGTTTTGGTTATTTGTTCAAAGAGCACAGATGCTCCACTTTCTAGTGCAGGACTCCCTGAATGTCCTACCTTGCCCTGCAGATTTCACTTTCTTCTCCTATCTCTAATTCTGATTTTTCACACTGTACAACAGAGCAGTCCGTCTCAGTGACTGTACAATGACGACTCTTGCCTGTGCATCCACTTCCTCTTGTTGGTCAGACTAACAAATGTGGAACTGATCACTGCAGTGGTGATTAAAAATTCTCTGTTCTGTACCCTTAGCTGACAAAATTGCCACTAACATCTTGCCAAGTCAGTGATATTAAATGAGGACATTGCTTCCACTGGGACTGAAGCTCATGTGAATGACCTTTAATTTCTTCCTGTTCAGAAGCGTTATTATTGATAAGTTAAATATTTGATTACCCTAGATACCTATGCGTAAAGCAATTATGGGTGGTCATCTGTCATACTCTGTGTCATCAAGCAGATTTTGTTAACTACTAAATGGCTGACCACACTGAAGTGTACATTTGGGTGTTTATATATATATGTAAAGCCTGCCACCCCCAACAGAAAGTCATCTCAGAAGACCAGTCTTTTATGCCTCACAGCCCTCTACAAGCTCCTGTGTGAGAGTATATATTGTGAAGTATTCACCTATTACAGAGATAATATAAGTACCATGCCTATTTGATCTGTCTAGGAAAAAAGGGACTAAATAATTTAATTCATTTGGGGGACAAAAAAGTTACCAAGTGCAAGATCATACTTCAGGGATTTGGGTTTCTTTTGCTAACATACTTTCTAATCAATAAATTCTGAGATTTATAGTTTTGCTTGTTTTATCCTTTCAGAGCACCCTCTTCTATTGAAAGGAATTGTTTATAAAACAACACAAGAAAAACGTCCTATAAATCAAAACTGTACACCTCAGAAACCATACAGATTATGTTACTAAGCATTTTCGTTAACAACAAGGAATCCTGATGTATTTATTTTATACAAGAAGTCAGCTTTTCTGTTCAATATGCTACCTTGTACCTGGCTTTACAGCCACGCATATCAATGATGTATTCCTTCATTTAGATTACGAGATCCTTGCCACATCTTTACGGCTGTTTTGTGTTTGCAAAACAAAGTAAGTACAGCGAGGTCCCAGTACACGAACAGAGTACTAATACACTACTGCAATATGAAGAAAACCCACTACCTCTCCTTGCATCTGTGGTTTTCCACACCTATTTATAGTAATAGTCTCACCTGAAGCAATGTTCTGGGCTTCACCAGGCCCAGCTTCTCATAGTCCTTTCCCAAGGACTGCCATTTCTTTTCTCTTCCTTCCCTTTAATTTCTCACCTTTTCCCCTAGACTTGCTGCCAATTCCCCAGCTGGGAACTGTCCCTCCATGGAATCACCAGGCCAGGTTTTGTCACCGAGTGTCACTGTTTACAGAGGTAGAAATTTACACAGTTGTAGTTTCACTGTATTTGCTAGTATTTGAAAGATTTCTGGCAGCTTCATCTGCACCCTGGGATGGAAAGTGTCCCTGAAAGCTGCAGAAACCACTCAGACACACAACTTGCGAGAGAGAGGAACTCATGAGGACCATGTATGAGCTGCAAGAGTTACTGCATCTTTTTACTGGCTTTGCACAGATCTGTTGCATCATGTGGGCAACACTCCTTTTCTTCTCTCCATTATTAAAATCAACCTCATTTCCACCCAGCCAATACTCAGTCTGTGGTGAGTAGAGTCTTTCCACTTGTAATTAATTATGCAGCAGAGCACTAATGTTCTTTTCACACATAGCAAAAAGCCAAATTTCAACAATTCCTTGTTTATCATTACACCAGCTCAGCAGCCACAAAGATATCCAGCTTGGACACAGGCCTCGTAAAGTCTGGCAAAGTTCCCACTGTCTTCACAGGAGTCAAACATAGGATTTCCCAACAGAAGGAGGAAAGCAGAGTATTGTTTTCATGAACTGGTCCTCTTAACACCTTCTCACCAAGGCAGAACTGCATTTAGGATCTCAAGTGCTTATGGGCAAGGCAAGGTTTGATTAAGGGCAAAATTTCTTCTGTAAGCAGACTGCATATGGCCACAGGGTACATTTTGTCCTAGGAAATACATCTTTAGCACATCTGCTTGTCACAGAAATTGTTCCAGTGGCACTCAGAGTACAAAGTCTATTCTTCCTCATAAATACACTGTAACACTTTTCCAAGAGCCTTGATTAGGCTGGTAGCCAAGCAACTCCACTCCTCTGGGCTTCACTGGGTCAAGGTGGCTTCATGGGCTTGCTCTCATGGTCCTACACTTGAAAAACTAGGTGGCCCTCACCGTGGCTATTCCCTGGTCAGGAAAAACTACAGACATCTTTAGGATGACAATAATCTTCTTTAGAACGGCAAGAACAAAATCCTGATGGCTTTTTGCCATCAAAACAAAGGTCAAGATTTCACTCTATGCATGCTCCAGATCTGCTAAAGCAAAAACTGAACTGAGGACTTGGGTGTTTATATTCACTATTACTTTGTATGTGAATTTATGCAGGGATTTAAATTGGGTAAGATTTAAATGAAGCTGCCTCTTCAGGTTTTTTGAAATGTAATACAATGCAGTCTGCTGGCAAGGAATGTTTTCCCACTGGTAAAAGGGCGTATGTCTCCCTTTGGGATGTCAAGTATTCAATTATTTGAGGGAAATTATTCTGCTATTTCCAACAGACATTTCATGTTCTGTTCAGGAAAGGATAAAAACATGCAAAGTTGAACAAGCTTTGCAACTGTCAGATTTCTGACCTGGCCCTTCCCTACACACCAGCCACACGGAAAAGATTCCATGTTTGCAGGCTTTATGAAATCAATTTTATTTCGCTTCATCCCACAAGAATTAGTTAGGTTAATCATTTGGAAACAGTGCTGCCCAACAAAGAAAAAGAATTCATAGTCATATAATACAGTAGTTAAATGAACGTTTTTTAACAGGGGGTTAAATGGCCACCCGTTTTCAGGTTAGCAAAATTTTTCCTATGATTTGAAATTGTCTCAGGGATGAGGGAAGGAACCGACTTTCCATCTATGCAGAAAAATCATCCTGTCACCAGCAGAATTTCTTGCAGACACCTTAGAAATGGAGATCAGACATCCTTCATCATGATCCTTCATCATCCTTCCACATGATGCTCCTTGTCCTATTTAGTGCTACATAATGTTTCTATGCCCTTGTTACCAATACTTGATGTATTTATTTTTTACACTACCATCATTATGATTTATTTTCACACTTGGAAGGACACTCACATTACAAAGGAAACCTTGCAAAGAAGCAAAGGGAATCTGCCTAGCTGCTCTCTCAGAAGCTGGCATATCCCTCCCAACTGCATCTCCTACAACGCTGAGAATCAAGGGATGGTAACAATGGGCCACTCCATTCACCTTGCTAATTTATGCATGTTGCTCATTAGTGCAGGTCAACAGAGCTGAGTGGCTGGAAGACAGTGCTCTGAATTTCAAGTATCTTAACTGTGCAGTCAGCAGCACTGGTCTAGGACCCAGTGGTCCCCTGGTTTGCCACAGTTTTCCTGCATATATTAGCCCAAAGCCAGTTGTGCTGACCCAGGATCCAATTCATTCATCTCTGGAATTCCTGTTACTTCCCTGAAAGCATTTATTCTCCCAAATCTTCACCAGCAGGACATTTGGCTTAAGAACTCAAATCCACATCAGGACCTCTTTTGCTCTACTTTTTACATTTCCATTTTGGAGGAAAAAAACCCTAGAAAATCCCCACACCCACTTCTAGGTATTTCCCCCTTTCTAATCTGTTAAAATCTCTGCCTGTTTACTGTATGAGATTTTACAAACAGTATCAGTCACCAAATAAAGCATCAGCTAGTACTGCCAATATAGTAATTAAGAATAACCAGCATGCTTACACTCAAGCTTTTACTGGAGAAATTGGAGTCTGTTAAAATCTAGCAAAACTCAACCCTGCACATATGTTGTTTTGCTTTGTTTTGTTAAATGGGATGGAACATACCAGAACTTTAAAGATCAAAAAACACCCATAATTTCCTAAAACATTTGGAGCCTTTGCATGCAGTAAAAAGGGATAATTATCAAAGCATTTTGCTGTCACAATTGTTCATTTGGAAGAGGCACAGGAAAAAAGTAACCGAATCCAAATCCAAAACTCCCAGCGTAACAGAATGGTTTCGCTGTAACTGCAGTAAATAAGAGAAAGTGTTAGGCAGATGGAGGGAGGCATCAGAGTGGCATTCAGTACAGGGTCAGATGAGACAACAATGGCCATCTCAAGCAACTGCCTCAGTAAGACAAGCCAGACATCTCACCTGCTCAAGGCACCTTCGACACCCACTCAGAGGTGAAGAAACACATTTCAGGGGGAAGAGAGAGCAGGGCTCTTCCTTTCCACCACAGTTCTCATTTCTTTTCCCCGTTACATACTTTTATCCTATACAGAAGGGACGGAGCGAGGAGGACCGTTGTTGCGGACTGAAGTAGATTTTGACACAAGACCACAATGTGGACACACAACTTGATGTGCTAAGCATTTTTTTCAGAAATACTGTTTTTGGGAAGCCATTCACTTCAATTACATCCCTGAATCCTCTTTGGAAGCTCCCATTTCCAAGGCCACCTTCCCCCTTTGCCTTGGTAGGTAAGTGGAAGTCTGCAATGAGTTTTGTATTAGCTGTAACAGCAACCACAAAATCCGTTTCTCATTTACATCTCACACTTGGGACACTAAAATGCAACCATATGAGTTACACATTTGTAGGTAGAGAAGTCTTTAATACTGATAGAACTGATTTTTTAATAGTAATAATATTAATTAAGTGTGACCTAGATGCATCTTGTGGCACGGTAAAGTCCCTCTCCTGCCATGCACTCACTCCACAGAAGGCACAGAATGAAGCTGTAGCAGTTCTGCCAATGTATTTGCTCCAGGTAGTGTTAAACGGCTGTGTTCCCTGGCCAGTTATTTCTTGCTCTTGTTAGGGTCTTTCCTACAAAAAGAAACTGTCTGAATTTCAACGTGTTTTATGTTCAGTAAATTATAGTCGTTTTCAAAACATCTTTAACCTTTTCAGTGGCCGGTGGCCTGACAGGTGGACCTCTTGCATCTTTTCATACTACGAGTCTGACAAACATCTTCTGGAAAAAGCAGGCAGGGAGATGGTATGTAAAATTACAGAATATCAGCCAAACGAGTGGTGCATACTGCACTGCTCTCTGTTTCACAACAGGATGGTAAATCCTACTGTCTCATTTCTGTGACAAAAAATTGAGCAATAACAAAAAATTGTCCAGTGTTCATCTGGTTTTGTGACAGGCGGCTTTTATTTCAGCCTCTGGGGTTCAAAGAGCAGAGACGTGGTTTACACAGATGTGCCACGGGTGAGCTTGTATTTCTGAAGGGCTGAAGCCTAACTCTCCCCATCTGAAAGCACTGCATTTAAAAGCCGTTCTGAAGGACATCTCTGTTATGAAGTTTCACATTATTTCAAAGCCCACGTTACTCAACAATAACCTTTGAAAGTATAGACAAATTAAATGCACAGCTTCTCATTAAAGCAATGTACTACATTTTAATAGAGCAAAGACAGGGAAAGGAGGAAAACATGGCTTGGAGCCCCAGAGCACTGCAAATGATTTCCTGCATATTCTTAGTCCTGCTCCATATTATTTTTGTGGGGGCAGTTGTGGGCATACTACTCCTTCCTCCTCTCTCCTTTCCTGCCACCATAGAATCGAAGTGTATCATCTTTTTGGGACCTGACTGAATCACATGGCTGTATGAATGCACATGTTCCAGGCAGAAGAGTAAATGTTAGCGCTAAACACAACCAGCAAACCCTGGAAGTATGTTGTAGAAAAGATCAGAAAGTAACCTGTCCTCATTTCTGACTGGGCTGTAAGTCAAAAATGCTACTTGCTTTTTTGCAGTGATAGAAGTGAGTGTTTCATTCTTCATGTAGGTGCACATTTTAGGCGAATATGGTTAGGAGAAATCCTTACTGACAGTATA
>QWTY01015910.1:0-42022 GCA_008033365.1 Pseudorectes ferrugineus | reverse complement strand
ATCTAATAATTGATGAATCAGAGAACATATTGGTCAATGAACCATGTGTATATTGATAATATCTCTTACTGAGAAGGCTCACAGGGCCTACAAATTACTGCATTCTCACTTCATCATAGGTTTGCATTAAAGGAAAAAGGGGTAATTAAGAGCTATAGTGATAGATATCTACCTAGAAACTTCATCTTGAGTTATTTTGAGTATTTAAACATTGGATTAATTTATTCTGATAGAGAAGCCATTTGATTCCTTCTGGATAATAAAGTGTGTTTTCCTGTTGTTTATGAAGATGATCAAGCCAACAGGTTTATCTGGCTGAAGCTGCCCCAAAGGATCTCCCCAAAGTGCAGCGTAGAAAGGTCATGAGCTGAAGCTCAAAACTTTCCTGTGTAAATTATGTATCTTGGCATAGCAAGGGGGATCACTAGATCATAGGTACCACCACCTCTCTGTGAGGAATTTTTAAAGGTGTTGAGCCATCTGTAAGAGTTGCAAGGATAGGATTAGTTGGTATCACTGTTTCAAAGTCTGAGACTATTATTTCAATGTTTCTTATCAAGTAACAGACGTAGATGCTCAGCAGACTGTACATGTAAACGTGTCAGTGAGGATTACTATGATTCCATTTTCTGCACATTTAACTTTAATGCGATGAATCTTGCTGCCTTTCAGCTAATCTGTGGATGGGGAATTCTGTTAGTTAATGCAGAGCCAGAGGAGCTTTGAGGTTCAAGCTCTGAGCTTAGAGTGCACTCTTTCTCTTTGTCTGTCTTTCCTTCTTTTCCTGAAATACTTTGTTCTGTGTTTTCCTTCCTCTCCAGAAGGAAGTTAGCTCTTAGCATGTGTCACGAGTGGATTGCTTTAAAGAGCTGCTATTTACTGCTCATTGCTTCATTACCTAGGCTGGTTTTAATAGCCTGGCAAAACTGTAACCCTTTTGCTCAATAGTTGAAAGAGATAAAGAAACCTCTTGACTTAGGTTTGTATTTTCAAAACTGTCTTCTAAATGCAAAAGGGTGTTGCTGCATATCCAGCATTCCAGTTTAGAACGTATGTGAACAGAGTGTATGAAATTCTAAGCTGACTTTTTTCTTAAAATCCATTCCTGCTCTTTAAAACATAGTCCTGGTATTGCATTATATAAAAGTGGTGCAATGACCATGCCATTATGTTGAGATAACAGAGCATGGTAAAGTGCCATTTTCACACAATCTTTTCCATTTTTCTGGACAAGTCTTTAAGAGAAAGATTGTCATTATATGTGTTTTTACTTGCAAAACCAGCTAAGGAACTTCCTCAAAATATTACTTTTACTGAAATAATAAGTTACTCATGTCATTAAATAGCACTTTTCAGAAACTAAATAGTTCAATTTTAAAAGGACTGGTACTGGTATTCTATGTCTGTATTGAAAAACATTGTATCAACTGAGTTATAGATACATCTTTCCTGAGCCATTTTCCATCTCTCTTTCATTTCTAAGAGAAGTAAATTGTCATTAAAATTCTAGTTTTGTGGGAGCTTCAGAGTGAGGAGCGTGACATGCAGGGCATTGAAAATGAAAAGAAGTACCACAGGTCATTCGAGAAGACAGTTTCTGTGGTACACTGTTATTGTGCAACATTTTATGACACACTGAAATGTTAGAATAAAAGCCCTAGCAAGTTATTTAGTACATTAATGGACAGTCCTGTGAAAGATGTATCTGTGGAATTTCTGAATGCAAAGAAAAGATAGAATTGCACGTGCTACTGAAAATGGAGCACATAATGGATTTTTACTGCTTTTGTACATCACTGTTTTCTAGGGAGGGGGTTTGTTTTGTTGGTTTTTGTTTGGTTGGGTTTTTTTCCTTCTTGATTCCTCTCTTAATAGTTCCTAGCATTCAATTTACTTTTTTGATTGCTACTGAGCATTGAGCTGACATTTTCATGGAACTAGCTATTATAGCCCCAAGATCCTGGTTTTGTGTGGTAATAACTAGTCAAGACCATCACTGTTTGGGTAAAATTATTTTTCCTATGTTCATCACCTCACACTTATCTGCAATGAATTTAATTTTTCATTTTACTATTAGTCAGTCAGCATCCTGCAGTCTTCAGTGTGTTTTTTCCGGTTGGCCTTAATTTTTCCTATCCTGAAAAAAATCATATCAGCAGCAAATTTTGTCACTTCACTGTTTGTTTCTCTTTTTCTGATGGTGAATACTCAAGTTCTGGAACAATTTTCTTTTGGGACTATACTGAGAAAACTGATCATTTATTCCTGAACTTTATTTCCTGTATTTTAACTATGTATTTGAACACTAGAGAATTTTGCTTTTCATTCAGTAACAATATAATTTCTATTAAAAAACTGCTGAGAAAGTTTTTTTTAATCATAGAATTATTTGGGTTGGAAGGGACCTTAGAGATAATCTAGTTCCAATTTCCTTCCATGGGCAGCGACACCTTCCACCAGACCAGCTTGGTCAAAGCCCCATCCAAGAAGGCCTTGACCATGTCCAGGGATAAAGTTTCAGTACTTTGAATAAATCAATTATCTTCCATAAGCCTTGCTACCTCATTCAGAGCACCTTGGGTGCTCTGAAAAACAAACTTTTCCAGAATGTTTTGTATTAGGGTGACAGACTCTGTAACAAAGCTAACAGCAATACTGTTGCTGCTGGTTCGCAGCCTTTCATAGTTGTAATTACTATTGATATGTTAGCTTACCTATATCTGGACAACATGAGTAGAGCTGGGGTTTTGGGACACTGGAAGAAATTAGGGAACTAATATAGAGAAGCAACTCAGTAGGAATAACCACTATTTTGACTTCTTCAACCTCCCTCCCTCCTTGGGTGTTTAGCTAGTTGTGTCAAAGGCCAGCTGTGAAGTGGGCAGTTGTGTAACCTTGGGTCAGACTTTTATTAAAAGAGCTGTGTGAGAAAGAGCTGCCGGAAGCCAAGTCAGAGGTTTTCACATCATGCATCCTCAGTGGGCCCACTGGCCCAGGAGGTACATTTAAGCTCAGATCCTTACCTTTGTTCCATCCCTGGGCTACGTTTTTAAGTATGCTGTGTCTGGATGTATATCTTGTATATTCTTGTTTTTCTGGCCTGACCTGGGAACAGCCTTGTCCTTATGGATGTTCTTGATGACCACTGGTTTAATTTTTAAACATTTCTTAGTTTATTTGCTGAAACTGTGCTCAACTGGATCTGCTGCTCATCCTGAAGCCTACACTGCATGATCTGTGTGTAGGTATAATCTAGAACAGGTAGTTTTATAAATGTGTGCGTCTGCACCCATGGGTCTGGGGAGGAAAGCTATGTGCTCTGTGAAATCTTTACAGGCAAAGAAGAGTGGTTAAAAACCAAAAGTTTAAAGGTAAAACATACCAGTTGTATTTTTGCAAAGTGAATGGGATCTTATAAGTAATTTCTCTTTTTTTGGGTGCAGAAGTGCAACCTCCACGCTTTTTTTAACTTAGCTTTGTGTGGAAATTGTCCATAGTTTAAGCCTTGTGGGTTTATACTTCAGATGTTTTTCTTCCTGAATCAAGCAAAGTCCTTAAAGTGAGCACAGTTGGAAGAATACTTTTTTTTTTGTTCACTTCTAACTGTGTATTTTTCATTATGTGGGTGCACATTGCTAAAATAGTCTGAGATCTCTGACAGTCAGTCTACATTTTACAAATTACAAGTAGTCTAAATGTAAATATAATGGAATCTGAAACAATGCTAGCTTTATGTAGTTTTCAATCTGTTGAAAGATTTCCTGTAGCTGTGTCCTGTTTTAAATAGGCGATTATAGGAAAGACTCAGTAATCATTATAATCTATATGAAAATGGAGTTCAAATGAAAACAGTAGGTTCACTACTAATATCCCTATTTAGAGTTTATTCACTTAAACAGTCATAGAGATGATAATGGGTGTTTTGACTGATTAGAGATTTCAGAATCAAGTCTATAGTCATTATGACTAATGTTTTCTCATTAACTAGTCATGCATATCAAAATAATTGGTCTGTGCTATCACTAACATGTACAAAGCTCCCACAGCATGGTCATCATTAACAACACAGAAATAAGGAAGTAATTCAGGTCCTAAGGAGCTTAAAAACCTAGATGGGGAGACAGTACAAAACACTGGCATACACATCAGAGAAAGCTACTTCCCCTTTTTATATAAAATACTAAAAAGAGAGGACAGTTTTACTACTTTTTGTGATGTGATATTTGTGAGGAAATTTGCTTTGAAGAGGTAGAAGAGAGAGTGTCTCATAGGGATGAGAAGATAGGTCTTGACACAGCTCATAAATGAGAGGCCTCTTGTATTCGTATCATCCTACTTTTTTTTTTTTGGCCAGTAAAGGCAACATAATTAAATGAACTCCGCAGAGAAAACCGTCAAGCATTTTCCTAAAACTAGACTGTAATAAGTGGCTTTATATGATAATATTTGGAAGTGAAAACTGCAAAATAGGGATTGTTTTCTGAATTCTCATTGAAGTTTTTAAAGTTATACACCCAAAAGGTGTGTATCTCATATATTTACTCTATGGTTGGTTCTGCAGCAATTTTAGTGATTACTGGCACAGTGTCATAATTACATTCTTTGTTAATATTGATACATCAGAGCTGGTGCATAAGACAAATTTCCTTGTTCCTGTGTCTTTCAGTTTCTCTTTGAAAAGGGGTCCAAGGGGATGTAGTCTCAGCCAAGGGCCATGCTAATATAGTCAGTGACATGAACAAGTGAGTAAAGAGCTTAATGCTGGCCATCAGTGTTGTACTGTAAGCCGACTTACAGCATTTGCATTTTTAATTAAGTCTTTGTTTTGCCTGGTGATGCTGCTCAGGACATGCACCGAAATGATGTAACTGCACTTTGTGACAATGGGATCAGCACATCTGCATAAAATGGTGAATGGGTTGCTGAAAATCTCCATTTAACACATTCCTTCTAAAATCAGTGCATTCCTCTTGTCGTGTTGTGCCTTTCCAGCTTTTCTTGCTATAGCAGATATTTCTAAAGTTATACCGTGTCTCTGAATAGATCTGTGCTGCTTAACTGCTCCAACCCATTATATTATAAATTTGTTTCTTGTGTTTCAAATTTGTGCGCAGGGAATGTGTTTGGGGGTACTTTTTATATTCATGAAAACGGAAAACAAAATTGAAAGTGCTAAGAAAAATGAATATTGAGCTAATGTAGTCTATTTTTGCACAGAGCAAATATCAAGCTAATGCATAAGATTTATCCTCTATAGTAAATCAGCAATATGTCTCATTTTAGGCCTCTCCTATGACTACTATTTTTTACTGCAGTATTCAGTCATGCTGATTTATGCCATACTATCCTGTGAATATTTTGCAGACTATTATCAATAAAATAATTTTATCTTTGGGTCCAGATGGAATGAGCTTAGAACACAAAGCAGGCAGAGAGCATGATTCCTGCCTCAAGTGTTTTAATCCTTGAAATAAATTTTAATCCTTGGCATAAAATGTGAGACAGGGGCACAAGACATCAGGGAGTGGAGGACTGGATCAGGAAAGGCATCAGTCAATTAACAAATTGTTTTATGCTGTAAGGGCTCATGTACTCAATAAGATGGTTCTGTTTAACTGGAAGGGTTTCATTAGAGTCATGCCAGGAAATCATTTTGGAGTGTAGGACTAAACTAGGACAATGAGCAGTGGCACCACAGAACTACTCAGGGTAAGTGTGAATAGAAGCAGCAGTTTCAGTAGTCCCATTAGACAGCCCACATATGGAATTGGAACAATGGGAGAGGACTGGTGACAACAGAATAGATAACGGGCTCTGGTCTCACTTCCTGCTCTTGAGACCAAGTCAGGAATAAGTGGCTGAAATCATCTTGTTTATTGTGGACCTCTACTAGCAATAGCACTCTTGCTTACTTAAGTCATGTAGCATTCCCTCTGAATTGTGCTAAAGGCACTGACCTTTAGTCTTATTGACTGATCTGCTGATCCTGCATAGAGGAGCTGCCAAAAGTAAAATCAAGTCACTTGCAAGTGACTTAAGTCCTCCTTCTCATATGCAATACCATAGTTTAGATTTTTGTTGTGGATTTTATGTCAAATCAAGTCTAATCCAGACATGCTCTCAACATTGTACCATATATTTATTAAATAGTTCAGCATAAGCCTTTTTTTCTTTAATTCAACTATTTTAATCCCAGAACTGTGTTTTAGACTGATTTGAGAAGTGTGCTCTCAGCCTTTTGAGTTGCACTTATTCATATGAAAAGCGTGTAAGTGTGTGAATGTATGGGTGTGTGTCATTTTTCCCCAAAAACTGAATTTGATTTAAGTTCTATAATACTGTAGGTTCTGCCGTGGTGGTTAATACTTTCCAAGGAAGCATAGTGAAAACATTTGATAGATCAGTTGACTAAAATTAGTTTTGGATACATCACGGATATACTCTTATGTGGCTTATGTTTCTGAAAAATTGAAAAAGTGTTACAAAATTTCTTCTTTCAACGGTGTACATCTTCTTTGTAGACACCTGCACACTTTTTCTTCGAAAAAAAGATTTTTTGGGTGACACAGTTCTCTGAGGTTGAGTTTTGGAAACTCAAATTATATTTGAGTTACATTTATATTATATTAGAGCACGTTTAAATCAGGACAGCCATGAATACATATAAAATGTAATAGATTGGCATTTTGCATTGGCAGAACACAGTGTCTGACCCTTTACTGTGTGAGGGAAATGTAAAAATAAAGGAAGTCGGCCATGTTTAAAAATATTATTCCAGGTCATATTTACTGTGGTTGTGTGCTAGGGTTCAAATGTACATAAAACATATATTGATGATGAATGTAGGGAAAAGTAAGAGAATAGGGAGAAAGACAGTGAAAAACTTTTCATCTCTAAGGGATTGCTACTGATTCTGAAGTTCACCACTGTTAATGGGTCAAATCTCCTCTTGATATTGAGAAATTTCTGTTTGAAACTTTATTCTGGTCTCATTTCAACTTCTGATGATAAGCTTGAGTCTCTGAACTTGGAGCTGTCCAGTCTAGATTAAAACCACGCCAGGGATATTCCAACATTTTGTAAGGAATAGCCATAGCTATTCTAAAAAGTGCTTCACTCAAAACAGTGATCATCATTGCCTGTGAAATCAAATTCATTAGCATTGCCCTGGGCTTTCACAATTCTCTGCATATCACATTCTGTTCCATAGTTTCACAGAACAGAATGCGTTTCATTTCATTTTCCCTGAAAATTTACTTGGCCTAATGTCTTGGCAGCAGTTTGCAAACTTTGCTCGGTTATAAGGCTGCCAGCAAGAATAAAGAACTGGCTTCCAGTCTTCCATGAATAGAAGTAAGTTTGCTAAATTAAATATTTGTTTTCTTTTTGTGGTATCAGTCAAACCCATCTTTTAAGCTTCATCTAAAGAAATTTTCATGCAATTTGACCTCATAAAAATTGCAGCTAGACATTTTTAGACTAGAAGTGAGATGCAAATTATGGAGGACTGCGGTAATTAATGTCATACATCACTTGCCAAGGATTTCAGTTGGTGCTCACCAGTGGTAAGCTCCGGATGCATTTTCAAGGAGTTATAGTGTAGTTCACCTGTACTTATTGATCAAGAAGCAGGAGTTACTGGAAGGTGTTAGGAACTAGACCAGGCAAGATAAGATGATCACAAAGCTGTCTTCAGAACTTAAAATTCTTTTATCACTTATAGAGTCAAATAGAAAGCTTTCATGACAGTTTGCTACTGATTTTCAGTATACATCAAAAGTGGTTGTTTCCTGTTTGTTTGTTTTTCCTCTTGACAGGTGCAGCAAGTTACAACAGTTTTTATGTTTTTTGCAAAGATTTCTGCCAAGCTGTGAAGCCTGGAAAACTGAGGGTCCGCTGCAGTGTGTGTAAACAAGGAACCCTGACGTTGGCAAGGGTAAGCTTTTTTGGATTTGTTTCAAGATTTTGGGGTATATGGAGATGATATAACTAGTCTCTTCTATTTGCATACATATGGCTATGTATATGTGTAGTCATACCTCTTTTTTTTTTCTTGCTGTTTATAGCTGAGAAGAGTAATTCAGAGGATTTTGAAAATTTCACTCACTTATTTCCATTTTTTGGAGCATATACAAGGAACATCATGCAGACTAGAGCTCCAGTCCCTGAAAGACATACTTAGCTCTTTATTTTGAGGACTAATGATTAACCTGATTGTATGCACAATTTATAGAACTACATGTGTGCTAAAAAGATGAGATGGTAGATATTTATTCAAAGCTTGGAGGTGTTGTTAAGGCCACAGAAAGACCTGAATTCAGATCTGAGTTGTGAACATTATCAGCTAAGGCCAGAAGGTTTTGAATGGATGTGTAGCTGAGAATATTAATCCCTCCAGTTGCAACATGTAAAGCCAAGGTAAAGTTATTGTTCTTGGACAGAAAACCAGTAAGAGATCTCTCAAGTTTGGTTTGCACCCTAAAATGAGACAGTGTTGGGGAGTGACTTGAATGTGCAGTAGTCTAAAGTTTTAAAGGGCTTTTTTTTGTCTGAGTGCTGCTAAATTTCACTGGTTATGTTGCTCTTGAATGAGAGTCCTTCCTCTCTCCTAAATCAGTGTTTGTCAACCACATTTATGTGAGAGGCTTAGGTTTTGAAGAAGACTGAGCCATACCGTGCTATAGCTTGCGGGGGGGAGTTTCCATATTTAGCCCACATTCAAATATTTAAATTTGTCTTTTGCTGTGGTTTAAAGTTTCAGCTTTGTGTTCTCGATGTGGCACAGTGCTTCAATGTCTTTACATGTAATAGCACTGTAAAAAAAAATAGCAATTAAAAACCCAGGTCCTATATTCTCTTTGGAAAGAATAAACCATACCATGCTTATACACATTTAATTCAAAAAGCCACAACCACAATTCCCCTCAAGCTTTGTGTGCTATTCCTGAATTAACCAACTATCTCTGATTTATTTCAGAGGCTGTGAAGTGTTGCATTTTGTGGTGTTCCAGATGAACCCATGTAAGGGGATTCTTTTTCTCTCAAAATTCGTATTTAAATATCAGTGATTAGTATAGGCTTGAATCACATATAAATCAAGACAGAAGACACCATTAATGTACATATCCAATGTTAGGATGGATAAAAACACAGACAATATTGTATTCAGCTTGAATACATGAAGTCAGTGCCGCAGAAAGACATTACTGTTATCACTAGATG
The DNA here is from genome assembly GCA_008033365.1 of Pseudorectes ferrugineus. Taxonomy (NCBI): domain Eukaryota; kingdom Metazoa; phylum Chordata; class Aves; order Passeriformes; genus Pseudorectes; species Pseudorectes ferrugineus. The sequence continues at coordinate 32,800 of QWTY01015910.1, read as the reverse complement.
AGTGTGAATCTTGTGGATTCCATTTACATCACACAACATGAGTCCTTTGCTAGAGTCAGCAGCTTCCTTCAGCATGTCCGCTTTTGGAAATGACGACTTTCACATCTGCGCTGTTTGATTTGGGGTCATTGCATTCCTAGTATTAAATAAACCTAAATAAATTTCCAAACTTTTTATCTTTTACAGTATCTACTAAACACTGTTCTTTGGTTTGGAGACTTAAAAAACCTCCCAAAAAACACCAACTCTGTGTTGTCTCCCAGAAATTCCTCATAACTCCATGGCAGAAACACTATACTAAAAAGTTTCAGTATGGTATACCTATAAATAACTTCTGATTGCCTGGAATGTAAGCAGGCCTACATTCTTTTGGCAAATACGGGGTCAATGATGCAATAAATATATACAGGCTGATAAATTCAATTGAATGAGCAGATTACAGCTGCTGCTTTTTTCTATTAGCATATTTTACAGTACATATGAAAAGAAAGTAGCTGGAAACTTGTAGTGGAAGCTGTTCCAATTTTCAAGGTTGATTCAAAAAATCCCAGCTTTCAGAAGATTTGAGAAGGTACTTCAGCATAAAGGTACAAAAGAGGAAAGGGAGATATCTTCTGGAGAGTTTAAAATGATAATTTTATTCTGTTTCAGTTTTCAAATAATGCTTGGCTGTGAAAATAATTTGCACATAAGATTACTGATACTTTCTCGCCAAAACAAAGAAAATCTGTTATCATTCTTTTCCTATCGAATTGAAGCAGAGCACAGTAGTTAGGAACAGTGAGCATGCTGTCTCTGCAGTTTGGGCTGGCAGTCCTCTGGGCTTCCAAAGTGCAGTGTTTGCAATATGGGCACTCTTAATGTCATGAATGTGCTATGCAACAGTCAGTTTGTTTTATAAACACACAGCATCTATCTCAGTCCTGTGGTTATAAAGAGTAGGCGCAGATTTTGCACGTGCCTGCCCCACCTTCTTTTCTGGTCCACCTTCCAAGGAGACAGAAAATAATTCCATCTGGGGTGGCTTCTCATATGTAGAGACCTCTCTGTGTTAAGGCCAAGCAAAAGTGTGGCTCTCACAGCAAGTGAGTTGTATTTGACCTGCTTTCTTCAATGCATTGCAGTCTACAGTAGGCAAAGTCTGCTGAAAAGGTTAAAAAAGGTTCAAGTTAGTATATTACCCCAAACCTTCTGTCTTTCCCCTCCAACCCCATTGGGCTGTACCACTGATTGCAGATAGATATCCTCTCTACTGGTACTACAGTTATTCTCCTTTTATAGAGAAATTAGTCAAAATAAAGTTGACATAAACAAACTATTAAAAAAGCTTGTCTTTACGACTATACTACAGATCTGTCAGCAAAGCCACTTTTTTTTAAAATCTCTTTTTCCCCCCAGTCTTGCTAAACTGTGCCTGACCTTTACATGGCAACACAGCAAGTTTCTTGAGAAGCTCCTTTGTGCCATAAGCACCAAAGCATGCTGTAAGCCAGCATTTGTTACACTAAATCTTTTATTGAGATGAAAGTGAATACCTGTGTAAAACCTGCACAAAGCTTTGTGCAGCCTTCACGTACTCTACATGCTAATCCTTTGACTACCTAAGACACAAATGACCAGCCTAATTAAATTGAGCTTTCTTTTTCCATGGTGTGTTGACTGACATTTAAAATATTACTTATTCATTTAAGTAGTCTTATTCTAAAACCATATTTAGCAGTCATGCCTATTTGCATAGCATTATTTTAATATATGATGCTCAGAGTAGATTTATGATATGATATTTCTGTGGAATTAAAGAGCCCACTGTTTTTCCTTTTACTGGGGACATCCTTCTAAATATTAAATTTGTAATTTTACAGTTGACACTTACCTGGCACTTTACAAAAATTTCATGACCTAATGCTTTATAGGAGATATATGCAGGTTAATTTAATTATAAGAAAACATCAGTCACTGTAAAAATATCACATCTCTGTAGTTTCTCTAATTAATCAAGCACAAAAGACCTCTGGAAAGATTGGAGTGTGGGAGTCTTGTGTAGGCCACCTACAGGCCTATCAGTAGGTTTTTTCATATAGCTTGAAAATTGTAGCAGCCATCATTCAGATAATTAGGGTATTCCTCTTTCCAGAAAAAACCCCAAAAACAAACCAAAAACCCGAAAACAAACCAAACAACAAAGCAACAGAAAACTCAAAATAAATAGACAAAGAAAAACCCACCAAAAAAGGTCTGATTATGGCAGTCACATTTTCAGTCCCTCTTTTGGAGCTGTAACAGGGTTAACATTCACAGTGTTAGTTCTCTAGTGAAAAGGAAAATGTGTATCTGTGAATGGAATGCCTGATTCTGCAAACTGATACGCACCAGTCTATACACAAACCCACACTTTTCCAATGTAACTGACTCTGTGTGTACTCCTGGTAAAAAAAGATGTGAACATTTGATTTGGTATCTGTCATAATACAGAATTCAACCAGAGTAAGAGTCTGGATTGAGGTGTGGCAAATAGAATTCGAGCCTCCCTTCTCAGGCACAGATGCTATGGTGAGGCCATTTCTAGTGTGGGCACTTATCACTACTTGGTCATTCTTCTTCTTCTTCTTCTTCTTCTTCTTCTTCTTCTTCTTCTTCTTCTTCTTCTTCTTCTTTTGTCCTTGCTAGTTAGTACTGACTTTTCAGTATATCATTCAGCACAAGCACCAAAGGAGTTTGTCACAGCTCCTCTATTCTTTGCAAGTGTTCACATCATTATGTCAGACCTTTTCAGACATGGGGAGTTATATTCAGATCTAACTCCCTCCAGCTGAGATGAGCTTTAATTTCTGACACTTACAGCACATCTGGTGCATACTGTCCCATTGCTGTCCCTGCCCTCTGTGCTCCAGAGGAGCCTTCTGACTTCACAGGTTTTGTTAAACAGTCTCTGCCACAGAACTGCTCTTCCATAGTTTGTCATATTAAGGATGTTGCTTACGTCTATTTCTTTTCATCTTAAACCTAACAAAGAAATGGGCATTTGCTGAATTTTGTTTCTCTGGAACCATGAAAGGCTTGTGATTTGGGTGGCTTGTCAGCATAGGCTGTGTGGTACATCACAGTTTTGCAGAAGAGTCTTCTGAGTGCCTTTCAGTGACTGATAAATAGTAGGTCATAAATGGTGTAAGTGGTCTTCCTAATAGATGATAGTACAGTGTTTGGAATTTGATACTTTCAAATTTCCTAGGAAGAGAAAGATCTGTAACACAGTAATTTGCTTTGAGATCTTACTTCCTATCTCCATTTAAGCTATTTTAATAGGGTGTTTTCTTTTTGATGAATATAAATTTAGCAGAGATTTTACAATAATATAAAATAAAAAGGCAGTTTATTTTGATCTCTCTTTTTTAAATATATCATTGTAAAACTCCATTCCACAGTGCATAACCTCTCAGCACTGCTCATTTCAGGTCACATTTTTTTTCCCAGAATTAATTACTTGTGTCCTCCCTCAGTGACAGAGAAAGGAAAGAGTACTGCTCACTGCATCAGAGCAAAGCTGACTGGAAGAAAAAGGGACAAGTAGCACCTCTGAAATTATGTAGTCCTTCCTGCTGCTGAGTCAGCTTCTCCCCTCTGCTGGTTACACTACTGGGGTAATATGGCAAACAGATTACAAAAAATCAATTTGTCCTGTAAAGCTAAACTGCAAAATAAACAGCCATTGAAGTGTATGTGAAAAAGTGTGGTCTCATTTACAGGCTGGGGAGATATTAAAAATGTGATTGAATTCTTGAGAATGGGTAATGTAGGTATTTGTCTCTCCAAAATTACATGTGTTCTGGGAGGATACAAATGCTTTTGATATATATTATAGCTTACACATGACAAACACTGTGTGTTAAAATGCTTCTATTGAATACTGGGCATAAGAAAGTTACCATTGTAATGCGTGACTCCTTGGTCAAACTAACAAATGTGAAACAACCATTTATTGTTGGGTTCCTGCTAATGAATGTGTTAGTACAAAAATAGCCTAATTTCCCTGCATTTGGCTGACAGAAGTAGTGTTTACAGGAAATTACATGTATTCAATATATGTGCTTCCTTCTACATAAATAATGGAAAATGCCTCAATTCTGACATCTGAATTGCCACCACTGGGCACTGATGTTAATGCTGCCTTGAGAAGACTAGGCCAGAGAAAAAAAGCTATTGGAACAATTTTTCCCAGGGCTTCCACAGAATCAGGAAATCCTTCTGCATTAGTTGTATTAAGTCAGGTCGCTTAATTGTGAGCCTAATGTTTTTTCCTAATGAATCAGTGTTTTTTGAGAGAGAGGGAACATCTTAAATACAGATGCATTATTCTGTTGTGTAGACCAAGCCCAGCTGTGCCAGGATTCCAGAGAGAAATCAGGCATATTTTGATCTTCTCCCTACCTGCTGCAAAGGGAAATGTACTATTTTGTGCACTCCTTTCTCTTATGAAGTGATCTGATGGTAACAGGGATGCTGAATATGAGCTGCTGAGACTGCCATTCACACAAGGAATTTGTGTCATCCACTCTTCCTTACTGTTCTCATATTGCTTGCAGTGACTTGGTGCACAGCGTCAGCATTAAATAAATTTAGTGCTGAGCTGACTCCGAATTTGGAATTACCAGTGGAACTTTCCTAAGGATGATCGCAGGGCATCTGCAGGTCTGACTCTGCCATTGCTCATCAAGTGTCTTCATTGCTTTTAATAACATGGATATCAGAAAAAAACCCAAGATAATGCCTACATTTCTATCTTTAAAAGTCCTTTTTTTTGGATGATGTGTTAGATTTTGCCAAATCCAGATGCACCCTGGGGAGGCTGCTCCAACAAATGTTCCTGGGGCCTGTTTAAGATACTGTGGCACTTAGAGAAATTAGAAAGTTCAACATTGGGTGGCTGCAAATTATTATTTTATAACCATTTTTATTATTTCTTCTCCACTTCTGTCTTTGGCTCTAAGTCTCACTTCACTCTGAACCTCTTAAAGGACAGCTTCACTCTTGCACGTCTCACATAGTGACAATGCCATTAGGGATGGCTTCCAAAATGTTCAGCTCCATCTGAAGAGAACAGTTGGGAGGATTCAGAAGACTTGACATGGTTTTATTCAGGCTTTTAGCTACCTCTTTCATTTGTTTTTAAATATCCCTTAAGAAAAATTTCATTACATTGGACATAAATTGTAATATACAGTAAATGAAAACATATACTTGATTTATGAAAAAAAAAACTCATCCATTTCAAAAGACAGGAACAGCAATTCTTTCATGCAAAATAAACTTGGCTAAGGAAACAGCTTTTCCTCTATGTTGAAAAAATAATGTAAGTTCTTTTATTTTAATAGGATAAGAAAGTATATTTTAACTCCTAATTCTATTAGAAGCTCTGAGATATCTATGCATGATTTATAATATTTATTGCAGTACGTGTTTTCAGTGAGGTTACACATTATAAAGTGTCTTAAAAGCTAGAAAAAATACCATTGGAACGAGGGAAAATGACTTCAGTATTATGTACTGCTTCAAGTCATGCTGTGAAATAAAACTGCCTTTTAATGTGAAGCCTAGAGTGAGTTTCTCCAGCCTGGGTGACAACAGTCATAAATGAAAAGGAAAACAGTTACCAAATTTACTTTCAGATAAGACTTTTACATGAGTTTCTGAATCAAATGTCTAATAAACCCTTTTGCCAGAGAGGATAGATTTATGCCTAGTAATACAGATGGTGTTCAGTGTATCTTGTCCTTGCAGTTGCTGTGATATCAGGAAACACAGACTCACAGAATGGTTGAGGTTGGAAGGGAGCTCTGGAAGTCATCTGGTCCAATCCTCCCAGCTCGAGCAGGGCCACTTGGAGTCAGTTGCCCAGGACCATGTCCTTTTGAATATCTCCAAAGATAGAGACTCCACAGCCTCTGTTCAACCAGTGCCAGCACTCAGTGACCCTCACAGTACAACAGTTGCTCCTTATGCTCAGGCAGCACCTCCTGTGTTTCATTTGTGCCCATCGCCTCTGGTCCTGTCACTAGACACCTCTGAAAAGAGACTGGCTCTGTCTTCTTTACATTCTCCTCTCAGATATTTATACAAAGAGGTGAGATCCCCACTAATATCTATTTCAGTATATCATGGAAGGCCTGGAACTAGTAAAAAATACCATGCTCAGAGTAACACTTGTTTTGTCAAAAATATTAGTTGCATTTGATTTTTTTTCATGTAATATTGTACATTCTCTGAATGTGTAAATGTAGATCAGATGTGGACTTTTAACTCTTTCACTCTTATAGATCTTGTGCTATTTCTATTAATGTTGTTATGCCTTTTTGTTTAGATGTATACCTTTCGGGGAGAAAAAAAGGGAGTACCAACAGATGTGATAAGTAAGCCTTATTTAGCTTTAGTTTGGGGGCCCCTCTTCTGGCGGGCAGAAACAAGAGAGGGAACGCTCTTTCCCTCTGCTTGCATATTGCACCCCCAAACATGCACTGTTCAACAGGAAAATGAAAAGTTACATATTAATTATTGGCAGCACTGCTGTCATTGTCTTAACTACATGGAAAGATGGCCTTCTCTCCATAAAGTAACTCCTCCTCTCACAAAGAAGGGCCCTCATTCTAATGTTTCGTAGCCTTTTATGTTGAAAGGAGATACAATGAATATTCATCAGCATTCTTGACATTAGAGCCATAGTTGCATATGTAGGTAAATCCTTCTTGATCCCTCTTGGATCCCCTTTTCTACTCAATAAGACCAAAATGTGCTGTGGGTGTGTTGCTGGAATGTATCACAATACAAACAAATCATGGGATGTGACAGTGGGGCTTTTTTTTTTTTTAATATGGCAGCTGCCACTGAGATTCAGATGTCCCTGTGCATAACTCTCCTAATTTGCTTTCTTTATTAAAGTACAGCCAAACTTCTGTCTACCCAGTATTATTCCTTAGATAGCTGTGGGTACAAAGAGATCATGCTCACACTACATTATTTCAACATTTTTCATAATGATGAATATTAAGCAAATCTAAAGGGTCAGTAATTTTCATCCTAGTTTTTAAAATGCTGGAATATCAAAGGCACCAGCTGGCTCAGGAGGAAAAAATAAGTGTATTTACTTATAGTATTGTAGTAGGAGAAGTAGCAAATGTCAAACTATTTTCTTACAAGTGTTCCTTCATCTCCATTAAGAAGCTGATGTATTTTCTTAATAATAATAACAATAGTAATAATAATCGTAATAATAATGATGATGATGATGATATTAATATTATTATTGAAGTTATTGATAATTTTAATGGTTAATTTAAAACATAGTAAAGGGACTTCTTACCTCCAAGAGAACTATAAACTGGTATTTATTCTAACTCACTGTGAAAGAAATCATGCCAAATCTTTACATTGTAATGTCTCAGCTTGTGCTGTTTTTCCTAGTTTTGAACTGAACTACTCAATAAGAAAGGTTTAGAGTACTTAAACATTATGTAAGTAAAACTCAGACTTCTCTAACTGAAAAAATCAGCTGATTTTAAGTTATATTGATTAGACTTGTTTGGATAGGTTTGTGATCTAAAGGTATTAAGGTCAAATTCATTAAACCTTTCCTCAGAGCTTCATTACTATAAAACATCTTTAACATGATGGAGCCACAGCCAGGGTAGTTATATTGATTTAACTTTCTTGGCAGAGGTAAGCGGTGTTCTAAGGAAGGTTTTCCCCTTGTTGTTGGGAGTGATAACCTGTTGACAATCCACAAATAAATTCTTAGTACTTATTTAAGTTTTTCTGCTGTAAGCAACTGGACAAAACAAAACATCCTTGGTTCCCTGTAGTAATTGCATATGTTTAAAGCTTGCTACTTCATGCAGAAAAAAAGAGTTTAGTGGTATATCCTGAATGTAGAAGGGGGTTATGTTTGTTTTGGGGTAATTTTAAAATATCATAAATTATTCTGTGTTAGGAACTTGATTATCTTGGGAGTCCAGTTCCTTTTTTTAACATAACTATACAAATATACATGTAACACTGAACCTTGTAAATTTTCTAGACTCTATTTGCACACTGTCATAAAAGATGAGTGAAGAGAGTATCAGTGGTATATTTACTTAGATTTGATCTGCATGTGCACATCAGCTGTTTATGATCTGATGGTGGAACCACTTCACCGTTTTGAATCTGTCTGTACATCCCCAAGTTCTAGTTTTTATTGCTTTTTAAAAAAATTTTTGAATTCAGGCTTCAATACTTAGAATCAATATGTTCTACATGTCCTTGTTTCCATGAGTGCAGTCAAAAAAGTCAGTTCAGTTGGCAGAAGTTAGCTTTTTCAGAGTGAGGCACTGCGTTTTAGCTGATGCCTCAGGTTCCTGTAAAGAGCACCAAGAGATGTTTTTGCTGGCTTTCTTCTGCTTAGCTCTGCACATATCCTGCCAGATGAAAACACTGCTCCCTCATCCCGACTCAGGAGTGCTGCAGAGTAATGTTTGTAACTTTGAAAAAATGACCAAAGATGGTGTTATTTGTCTGTTACTAATATAGATGGTAGGGCATATGCTCAAAACATAAAAAAAAGTATTTCCCTGAAGTGTGTTGGGCCTCGCTTAGGTTGCAGATTGCCTGTCTGCTCAGACACTACAACCTGCACATCTAAAAGGATGTACTATTGTGCACTGTCCTTATCTGAGCAACGTGTTCTTTCTGGGTGTTCATACTATCTGTGTACATTTGGACTTGCTTGATTTGAAAAAATTCATTTCAGATGGAGAAAATTCATTCCCCTGAAGTTAGGTTTTTCATTTCAGTCAGGTCTAATTACTCTCTTTGTTTTGAACTAACAAACTTGGGCGAATAGGCAGGAATGTGTTTAACCCAAGGGTTTCCTGGTGTTTTAGGTGCTGCTTAAGAGTGGGAGAATAATTTTGTTTTAATGTGCAATCTCTTCTGAATCTGTACTTATATGTGCTTTAGCTCAGGTCCAAAACTTCCAAGCTCCTTCTATATGTGGTTAGAAATAATTTCATACAATTTTGTGAAAAACAATCACCGAAGTGAAAGGCTTTCTGGTTACTGGCACGAGTCTTGAGCCTCATGGACCTTTCTGTTGAGGTCAAGTCACCAGGTTGAGTCTCTACCTGAATGAAGTACTTTTGGTGAGAAGCAAAATGGATTTAAAATAGTGCAGTCAGGTGCCATCAGAATAAACAGTTTATATATGCATCTCCTGTCTTATAAGATATGAATTAGTTCGGTCAATTGTAAGGTTTGTGTACCCCAGACTACGGGTTTTTTTTTTTCTGGACTAATAGGAAAGGATGCTTCATGGTTTTGTACAGTACTAAAAATTCTTTAAATATTCTTAAAAGGAAAAACAAACAAAGGCCACAATACCAACTTATAGAAGCAAGGCTGCTTTCACTATGAGATAGTTTTATTTATGTTTTCTTTCACATTTTTTTGCATGCATTTTAGGCAATGTGTTTATTATGTGGTGTCATACATGGTGGGGGTTTTTTGGTATAAGAACATGTCATAAAATACTGTCAGTTCTTGATGGTGATGTACAGATTTATTTATTGAGGATGGATTTTAAAAATAAACTAATGTTGCCTCACTCCCTGGCTTGGAACAGTGTCAAAGACTTTTGTTTTCATTTTTCTCTTAATTTCCCTATAGGTCTTGACCTCATGATAATAATTCTTTAATGTGTATTCATAATAATTCAACTGATGTCATCATACATTAGACCTGATTTCACCCTATCCCTGTGGCCACCCCAATTTAGAGGAATGCAGGATGGGGCAGTTCAGATTCTAGGCTGAACTGTGATCAGAAACAAGAGCCAGCAGGTTCCCTCTTTGGTTCTCGGTCCCCTTCTGTCTCAGTGCTGCTTTTTTTGCTGATTTAAGAAGCTGTTTCCTAAAATTCAGGCCCAGCGATGAGGGCTAAGATTGCTGACTTTGGCATTTTGGCAAAACAGTAATTTAAAGAGGAAAATTGAATTCATAGGCTTTATTTAATTCAACTACAATGAAATTGCTAGATTAAGGTTCTTGTAACTCTACAAATTTCGTAATTTTATTTAAAATGTTAGTACTCTGCTAGAAAAAGTTTTGTTCAGTTTGACTCTTGTGTTTCTCTTCTGCTTTTACTTCTTTCTAGCATATATCAATTTGTATTTTCTGTTGAAGAGAACTGGCATTTTGTAGCTTTTTTATTTGGAATATAACTGATATGCTTGAACCTTAACTCTGTGTGGTGAGCAAGGTCTTCCTGTATACTTCAGGGAGGTGACATAGTTAGATACAATCCATTTTGCCCTGTATTCTCTGATAAAATGAATTAGGGGGCCTGAGTGGTTTTTGTCTGTCTTAGGTGACAAGGGGAGAAAGAAGGTGGGAGAGTGAAAATAGTTTATTTTTTACCAGTACAGATACTCATTTAGTGCGGCTGCATATGTTGGACATGCATGGACAGTAACGTGTCACAAGAAAATGAAGCAAAATTTGGGATGGGTTCTGTTATATTCTGATAAAATCATGACTATTACTTCTTAATGCAAAATTTGTTGAATGCCAGCTCGTCCATAACTATAATAAAACCAACTAATGCATAAATGAATTCTGGCAATTTTCAATAAAATTTTAAAACTTGATATGACAGGCAGGAATGCTAAGAGGTAACCAAGTGTGTAAACACTAAATGAAGGATTATCCTTATTTGTGAAAAATCCATTCCAGCGAGAAATTGAATTGGGGGTTTCTCTCAAAAAAGAAGGGCTACTGTGGCTAGTGAGCCAAATCAGTGCCTGATTTTACTGCCTTTACAGTAATAAGGTTATGTGAGACCCATAAACAATACACAAGTGAGAATAAATATAACTGAACACTCTATTCTCCCTCTTCTTTAAAGATTCATCTCTAAATAGTAAAGTACTGATTAAAACTGACTGTGATCAAGCATATTAGGAGTGATGCCCTTCATTTATTAGAGCATATTCCATGAGCAGCCTCACCTCTCATCTGGTGTTTTTATCTTGCAGTGAGGATTTTCTGTGCAAAGCACATATGTATGGAGTAAGTCTAAAATGACTAATTGCATAAAATGGTAGATCCTGTATTTATTATTCTTTCAACTGAAGAAAGATTTCACCTGAAAATAGCTGGTCCAGAATCTGGTCTATGCCAGTATTTTAAGTGACATAGAGGTTAATGATAAAGAAAAGATCAAAAACCTTCATGCCATTAATACTGACTTTCAATGAGTCTCAGCAGTTCAGGAAGCAGACCTGCAAGGAATTAGGCTGCAACAATCTTAGCACTAGTTTACAGTAAATAGATGCATCCCACTTAGAAAACGATTTGCATTAGACTTACCTGTCTGTATGTGCTTTAATTATACATAAATGTTCTCCAATTATACATAAATCCAAAAGCTGCTGGTAAAACCTAAGGCGGTAGATTAACTTCAGGGAAAGGCTCTTTTTAATGAGCGAACTTTAAGCTTCCTGTATTGTCAGGAATTTAAACTGTCGCAGAGTACAAAGTGCTCCTGCAAATCCCATGTTTTATGCAAAAAAAGGACAAGTTTTGTAGCAACTGGTACAGGACACACAAAAAAAAAAAAAAAAGGAAAAGAAAAGAGAGAGATAGAGAAGGAGAAAAACATATGAATCTGCTCCTTTTCAAATGCAGATTGTAGAGGCTGGAAGTCTACCACTTAGTCACTGTGTTCTCTGTTTGACCATATGGTTGCAAAATCCAGTGGGATGATGTAAAAACCCTGTTAGCCTCCTGAAAACAAAATATAGTAGAATAAAGTGGGAAAAGGAAAGGATTTATTTTATTAATTCTTGCTATTATGCAATATTTAATATGTTTTATTGTCAATAGCTCTGATATGTTATGGAATCTGTATCTGTTTCTTGGTATTTGACTCAGTTAATATCTTTCTTCTTGAAATACGTGGGGCGAAATCTCTAAGTATGCCTTTACATTTCAAATGAAATGACAAGGCTTTTTCTACCTACTTCATACAGAGCTAAAACTCAGCAGAATGCAACACACCTATTTACAATGTATCTCCTATTTATACAAAAATTGGAAGACCATAGGTGAAAAAAGAAGTTATTTTGTGGTCCATCACAACCTTATGTCAACCTCAACTATACAGCTAAAATTTCGATGAATTCACTGGCACTAGGTCTCCATATGAAAAGAAGAAGGGCATGACTATCTGTAGCAACTCCTTGGCTCTCCTGCTCTCACTTTGCAAACAAGACTCAAGAGAGAAGGGATAATGCAGACACAGATGAGGACTTTTTGAAACAGGGCAGGGGGAACATAGTTTTGTGTGTGTGTATAAAATTCCTTTCAAATGGGAATCATGAGGGAAGAGGCCTCTCCATTTGTCATCACCAGCAGCATGTCTACATCGGAATAAAATTTCAGTTCAGGAATAAGTGGAAAGAATCATTGGTCTCTTTTGGACAAATAGCAACTGATAGGGAAATTGAATGTTACACAGCACTTTACTTGGCTTCAACTGTGTTATTTTACAGTTCCAGTCTAGTTTCAGTATAGTGTAAAATCAAGTAAACAAGAAGATCCATGGAGTGCAACTTTGCAGGAAGTCCCACTGGCTGAGACTCTCCTCAGGCACCGATCTCTGTTTGCGATGCCTGGCTGACACGCAGAGACTCACAATCTGTTAACAGGGGTGTTGTGTAAGAAACAAGAATACAGTTTTCTCTTTATTTTTGCATTATATTATGCCTACTCATGGTTTGAAAATCACAGTGGTATTGTAGACAGGGTCTTTTTTATCTATTCATCAATATACTGTATTTCTTCATGGTTAATTAACTTCATACTCTAAAAATATTGGAGTAATACATTCATTCTAGTGTTTAGTAACCAAGCATAGTTATCTATAGACTTTGAAAGTTCATAAAAAGCAGGTGTTTTATTCTCTTTCACTTATAACTATTTTACATTAAAGTAAAACTTTTAGACCTATAATAGTTGATGAGTGAAGTTATACTTAACCCTCACCTAATAAAAGTGAAAGGAAAATTAATTCTCTGTGAAAAATTAATCTTCAAAAGTTTTACACTCTTTTTCATCACCTTCAGAAATTTTTATGGCTGAAGTAAACCTTTCATGCCTTTGTATTGTGGTAGAAACTTCCCATCACGATTTTCTATCTTTGTAATAGTGTTTAGAAAATAATAGTATTTGCTGCAGCAGTTACTCAGCACCATATCAAAGACACAAACTACAGACTACTACTTCTGGGACTGCTGTAACATAAAATCTTATGTGGACTGGTTAAAGAGAACATCCTGTTTGTTAAATTGACCTGTTTGATACACAAGTGTTTTCAGTTCAGATGCCACTAGCAAGGACGGAATTGAAAATTCCTCTTGTGAGAAACGTAAATCTGTCATTAACTATGCCAAGAGATTTACAAAAATGGTAGTTTAGTTTCCTAGATTTAGATTCCTGTCACCACCTGTCTGCACTTGAATTTGGGGATTCATTTTAATTTTCTAGCCTGTTGTTTGCCAGTGAGATGGTCCTCATGAATTATAGAACAGAGCAGAACGTCATCCCATGTTGGTGGTTACACCAGAGCTTCCTAACCCATGATACACCACTCTTGGTGCTGAAGGGTCAGCTGTTAAACACTTTCTAAAGATGCCCTAAATCCCAATGTAAAGTACATCTGTTAATGATACTGTAATTGCTTTCATTCTTCTCCCCCTGCCCCAGGACCAAGCATATCACTTTCAGAATATGTGGTTTCCTTCAACAGATCAGATACCATAATGCCAAAGTTACTTCTGTTCTTTCTTGTATTACCACTTCTGCTCTTCAACCCACCAGGAACGTTTTTTTCACCTGTTCATGATTTAGGGTCTTAAGGGGAGAATTTTTGTAATTATCCAAGAAGATTCTTTTTTCTTTCTCAGTTAGATAAAAGGGAAATTCTTGATAGGCATTTTGCATAGTTTTTCGTTTGCACAGTATTTTTCTTTCTAAAGGAAAATGTTTTATACTCTAGGTGTGAATATAAGAAATATACATGGAGAGGGAAAGACTTAAATTCAAATATTGAAATCCATTGTGGGATGAGGGAGAGAAATCTTAACCAAACTCCATACACTTCTTCCTTGCAGACTGTAGTAGATTGACTGTAGACCTGTAAATAAACTGAAGTGGGCTTTAAACTTGCTAACTTGGATCCCACAGACAGAAGATTAGGAACTCAGTACTGACCAGCTGACTCCACTTCTCTGGTATGTTTGTAGGCCCTGATGAACTCCAATTTGCCCTGACTAAACTTCTACCAGTACCTAACATAGCCCTTTTAAAGATCTGATGTTCTTACATCTACAGGTCTATTGTAGTAATAAAGCCTATTTTTTATGAAAAATAGAGTAGGAACTTCAGCATCCCATTACACAGGATGCACAGGCAGTTCTTTCCTGTATAAAGTCTCAATTAAAAATTAATCGATTAATTAAATGCAGTTTATTGAATTCAGTTACATTATCTCAAAGAGATGGAGACCAAAGAGACTTACAGACTTATAGGAAGTAGAGTTACAGGTTATGACTCAGTCCTTAGGCTTAGATTCTTCACCTATCCCTTCAGCACAAAAGCAAGGAGTGAGTCCTTGGTTCCTCAGTATTAAAACCTGTTTTGCTCCCTATTTAGGCACCGAAAAATTTTACTGAAGTTTCTTTATTTGATGTCTTTATATAGTGACCAGGTGTAGCAGAGACAACAGACCATTTGGAATTGCAGGAAGTAAAGGGATAGCTGTTGATAGGCATAAATAAAAGTGAAATGCCTTCATTCTCCTTTCCTTCTCCCATTCCTTTCTTTCCCCATTGGTGACTTCTGAGGTCTCATTTGTTTGTTCCCAATTTTTGCTCTCTCAGCTGCCTGCATTTTGTTTACAGGCAAAGTGAACCATCTTCATTTACTTGCACTGATTTTGCTTTTGCTCTGGTGTCAGAATATAATCTGGCTAACCTTATATGTTCACGTAGGAATATACAATTTATGCACATGTTGTAATACTTGTCCTTAACAGTGACAGGTATGTGGTAACTATTAAAGAAGTTAACATTTTGCAGAAAATATACAAATATTGATATGTCATCACAAACAAACTGGCAGTCAAGTCAGAAGCCTATTTTCAGAACCCAGGCTTCTGTTAATAAGCAGCTCTTTCAAAGTCAGATTTCTAAAAATAAGGCTCTCTAGTCAGAAAATTTTAGCTGTAACTCATTATACAGAAGCATACACAGGAGAGGAGCAAGGGAGATTTGGGTTATGGGTTTTTTTTAAAAAATTCTATCTCCTACTTTTCTTTGTCTCAGGTTTTAATATGTAGTTGTAATCAGGGACGAAAGGAGCAAAACTTCAGTGCATTGAGCACTGAAGGAAAAAAATGGAAGCAAACGCTTCTCAAGTGAGCTTATTGCTTTTTAATTAGTGCCTGTGGGAAGATACTTTGCTGTATCAGTGCCATTTATACTAGTACTCTCTTGCAACAGTGATGTGCAAAATGTTTCCCACATCTCCCACCATCTTGTATAGCCCCAGAGCAGACATACATAAATAAGTAATGGAAAAGGTAGGAAACAGAATCAGTCATGCCTATTTTGCTGATGCCTGATCAAGGGGAAAAAAAAGAGGGAAGGTACAGAGGAAGATGAAGAGTATGTACTTCATAAATTCACTGTAACAGCTGTTCTATGAAATGCTGGGATTTGCTATTCCACACAGCACAGGATGAAGGCAAAACTTGCTAGACTATATTTCTCCGTGTAATGAGGTAGGCAGCCATGCGGTTAAATCGTTTGCTTTCGCTGGGACACTGCTGGGTTCTTTGCCTTTGCATTTAACTGCTCTCAGGTACCAGACTGTCATTCTCACCTTCGTTATTATAATTTTTCCCCTTGTACTTCCTGGTAAATGAGACGTTTTACAGTTGAGCAGCTGTTGGTAAAAACATTGACCTAAAATAAAGCAGTCAGTATCTTACAGTTGGCTGAAGTCACTTCAAGCTTCTGGGTACAAGAAAACAGAAGCCGTGGCAGGATGACAGCTGTTTGCTCAGGAGCTATTTTGGAAAATCTTACTAGGTTTGTGCATGGCCACTGCTAACTTAGTTTTCCTGCTTACCCAGCTGGCTTTCCAAAGATAATCTTAACTCTTCTATGAAAAGCAGAGTAGAGTGCTGAGAAAGTAGGATATTCTCTCTGAATTTGTCTTACACAAATAAAAACTATAGATAAATAAATTGATAAATGCTTTAAGATTTTGTAGAGAGGTAAAAATTGAGGAGTTTTTTTAATAAAGAATGAAGTTACTAGTAAAAAAAAATAGTTTGATGTTTTATGTTGGTGAGTTTGGACAAAAGTCTTCAGTATAACACTGATTTTACTTCAAAAAAAGTCAGCTTATTGCTTACAAAAGTATTTTGCAGTCTCTCTTTGCTGAAATAAGACAACTTGCAAAGTGTGAAAAAACCCTGCCTTGTATCTTAGGCGTGTAAAGTAGGTGTAGCATGTCAAGTCAAGTGCGTAGTCTAGATCTAAGTCTTTTAGTTTAAACTGCAGTGTCACATCTATTTTCTGAAACTATTGTTTCTAACTTGTTGTATTGTAACATATGATATATTCTAGCAGTGTTTATTTTATTCCTAACCACGGCAATTAAATTCAGTTCTTGAAAACCAGGAATCCAAAATAATTTGTGCTCCTTTGTCATTCTCATGACACAGCATTGATCTCATTCCTTTAATGAAGGTTTTCAAGTAAAGACACTATATGGACCCAAAAACACAGGGGGAAAAATTCCGACCGCCGCCATGGTTCTCCTGGCAAGTGTGTTTGCTCCATGTATTTAGTGTAGAGTGTAGAATGTAAGGAATGGTATGATCCTCTCAGAATGTTTGTAATTAAATGTTATTCAGCCACAAGGCCATACTCTGATCATTTGTCCAAGTATGTACTTAGAGAGGTCTGTTTGTATATTAAAAACCTCTGTGGACTGAAGCTGCTGTATTTTATCCATCCTTTCTAATGAAAGTATTTTCTGCAGTATAGGTTTTGACCAACCATTACTGTATTCAGCCTTTTGAGTTATTTTAAACTCCTCAAGTGAAGATTGTATATTTTTTAAAATGCACATCTTAAGGCTTTTCCAAGGTACATATTTTAACTACTGCATTATTGTAACAGAGTGATAGTAAAGGAATGTAAGGAAGCTTTTAAATCTCTAAGTTGAGGTTAAGGTAAATTAATCAAGTACTTCAGAGAAATTGTCTTAGATTTTAAAGTATTATGCCATATATTTGAAAAATATGATTTTTAATCCCCCTCTCTGTTTATTCTGAATAAAATATTTTATAAAAGTGGAATAGAAAAAAAAAGTGTTTATGACATAAAAGGCTTCTTTAATTGCAAGGAAGTGTTTAGTTTTTACCTCTGCAGGCACAGGGTTTAATAAAATCTTGACATTTGAGCTGAGATATCTAAGGCTCAGGAAAAGAGCTTGTTTTTATATCACCTCTGAAAATGCTGTTTTATTACGGAAATTCTCATGGATCAATAACCATGGCATCATTAATAGATAGGGCCTGGTATTGAGAAAGGTAAAGTGATAGTGTTCATATTAGTTCTCTGTTGCCAGAACTATTAATTACTTAAATCCCTTTGCTGCTTTTGTGTGACTCTGTAAGCTCTGTAAATGCTACTTTCATCTTTTAGGAGAACTGCTTGAGAAAAATGTGTGAGTCCTCAGCAATATATTTTGATGAATGTCATCAACTCCTGAGGGTTTCTAAACCATGGCAGAATTTGTCACATAGCACAAAAAGGTTACTAACTGTGTTTATTATAGATCCACTTAACTTGGGGCAAAGATCTTCAGAAAATGTAGGCAATGTTGTGGAGTAGATAGAATTTATTAGAGAAAGTGGTACATTTTTGCTTCTTTCTGAACGCTTAGGAAAGTGCCCAACAACATGTAGCTTCCTGTAAAACTGTGGTGTTTGAATTCTAATTATTGCACTTTCAATACAGTTTGTTCTTTGATCTTTTGCTGTATCTGAGGTACTATCCTGATGGATCCCTATGCAACACCTTGGTGAGCTGTAGAATCCATGGATGTCAATTTCTCAGATTTCCAGCTCAGGACAGCTACCAGAGACTCTCATCCCTTAATTTACAATCCTTACATTCTCTGTTGTGCAATTAAATCCATTGTACAATATTGAAACCACACTCTGACTCATATTCAAGTTGTTGAGTGTTCCTGTTTCCAGTGATGACTTTAAAACAAACAAACAAACAAACAAACAGCCTGTCCCAAATAATAACTCCAGCGTAAATGGTAATATTGAAAGTGTCACTCTCAGGAATCCAGATTCTTCCTTCTGTAAAGACTTTCTGCAGGAGCTCAGAGGAAAGGAAATTTAGCCCACAAAAATTACAGTTGCCTAACATATCTGGTTGGGCTGTATCTCCAAGGGTTGTCCACAATCTGTTCTTTGCCACAAAGGCATGTTGCTTGTTCATTGTCCATCAGGACCGCCTTTTTTGCAAAGGTGCTTTTTAGCTGGTCAGCTCCCCAGGTGCAGTGGAAGGATGTTGAGAATTTTGAACATTAATACCTGGTAGAAAATGCATGAAACTGTAGAACTTACCTAAGAATTATCACAAAGATATATAGAAAGTCTTCAAGGTATCTGATCTCAGATATAGCAGATCATATGAAATATGAGCAAAAAATATTGCTTATATTGCCTGAAAACTGCAGAAATACACTTGATCTAGACTAGATGCTTATTATCACTTAATTTTTTTAAAATGTTTTAGTTTAAAAAATTTTAATTCTTTCGTTGAATCAGTATTCAGGGTCACCAGAGAGACTGGGCAGAGTTGTTAATGCTAAACTGAGTAATTCCACTTTTGTATCATTGATACTTTGAATCTTATACCATACAGTGGAACAAGTGGGGTTCTCCTAGTTCCTCCCATGTAATGTATACCATAAAATCCTAAGTCACCCATTAGAATTCTTTTTCCTGTGATACCTATTTGGTGTCACACGTTTTGGGTAATTCAGTGCTTAACATCTGGCATTGCTTTTCAAAGATATGAAAGAAAAAATCTCTCTGCAATCATCAATATTCAAGAACATGTTCAGTTTTCTGAGGCCTAGGACACAGCTGCTCCAGCAGGCAATACAGCAAATAAATATATTCCTTCTCAGCATAAATTCCCTAGAGCATTATTCCAGTTCCAAAACAGAGGCAAAAAAATATTCCATGTCAAAAGTTTCATCGTGGAGGCATTTCCAACAGGAGAAGCCACTCCTACAACTCCACTCCAGGACTTCTGAACAGATTCTTATTATTTAGAATTAAATACACATGAATTAAGTAAATTATTGCCATTTAAAGGTTCTGTCTTCATCTTCTCAGTTTACGAGAGCTTTTCTTAAGGCTGTTCTAAGCAGAATATAACTCAATTTAGACTTCCTTGTGGAAAACTTGTGATTAGAAGATGTAGCTGGAGGAGTCTTCTCTTAGCAACTTCAGAAAGGTTGCATAAACCCATCTCTGATGGCAAACCTCCCATTTTCCACCAACTCCTCACAAGCATCTACCATATCTTGACTGCCAGGTTTCTAAGCAGAGGGCTGGATGTCACTAGTAATGTAAACAAGTTACCAACTGCAGAAACTTCAGCTGAGTGACACAAAAGTCTTTTCTATTTGTCTCAGGCACATGCACTTTGGGATCTAGAGAGGATTGTGAAATGAACCTTACTCTCCCCATGGGTTGTTCAGTGTAAAATCAGAATATGAATGCATACGCCTTCAAAAATATGCTTAGAACAGCATTTGTGGAAGTCCTACAAATGTGAAGTCAGACATGCTGTCAACATGACTCTTCTAGAGCAACATGTGATTGCATGCTAGCAGATGTCCTTTGGCTGATGCTTTCCTTTGTGCATGCACATTCCCATTCACTTGTGCATGTTGTCTGCTCATTTCCTACACAATTTGCTTTGGAAATACTTAAATGTGTGTCTTTGGAAATATTTAAGTGTGTGTCTATGTTAATAGTTAGAGAGATGCATTTTCTGGTTAGTAAGATTAGTAAGATCTGCAGCTCACTGTGGGTGACAGCAACAAGTGATGTTGTTTAGTAGAACTCTCATTCACAGAGGGCTGTGTGGTGACAGCCTGTTGGACTAAATGTGTTTTTTGGAAGTGTCACACTGTTTTACAGAGCTGCTTAGGATTTCACAATGTGCTGTGTTCATTTTCTGGGTTATTGTCTGGCTTAAAACCACTAGAATTTTTCATACCCTATTTGTGTAGTCAACTGAAGCATGATTTCAGGATTTTATCAGTCTTCAACTGCAGAAGATACCAACTTTGCTGTTTTCCTTCCACATCACTTCTCTCAGCCTGGAGCTCTGTCATTTAAGTTGTTTCTGGATCTGCTAGGGGGGATGAATTTTAAGAGTTACTTAGGCTACAGAAAAACAGTGGGATGTATAGTCAAAAAGTGATAGTCATTAAGAAAATGTTGTAGGGGCTTGTGGCAGTTTTAAACACTGAATTTGATTAATGAGAACAAGTGAGCAACATTTACCATGGAAAATTTTTAGCAAATTCTTGCTTCATGTAAAGATAAAAGGAGGCTTTTTAAAACTGGAAAACACTCTAAGAACTTTCATCAGTAAGTATACCAAAACACAAGCTTCTTTGCTTTTGTGTGAGTCCATGCATTTCCTCATTGCCTGTGCCAATTCTGCGATGCTTAATGGGTGTTTGGATCCTTGCCTTTGCCTTCCCCTACTACTAGCATGCAGTAGGTACAGATTTTTTCACTTTCTTTACTCAGAAAAAACCCCCAGTTTAACATTTGTGTACCCTGGAGGTGGGAAATTACAGGTGCAAAGCACTCAGCTCTGGAACTGCCAGTGCCTTTGAACACATAGACTTGGCACTCTGCTTTTTCTCGTTGGCTTTTCTCTAACCACACAGTCGTGTTTGGATTCTCTAATAGACAGTCACTAATTAGTGTTTACCTAAGAAACTGTTGTGATTCCACCTTTCATAACAATGCTGAGGTCTCATGTGTGTGAACATACCCTGCAGACCTTCACTTCACTTGTTAAGAAGGTTTGAAATACGCAAACTCAAGGTATAGTTTATCTTGCCGCAAGCCAGCTGGCACACAGATGAATATTTTCTAGTGCTAGCAACAGTTCTGCATCTACTTAACATACCCAGTCCTTTATGAAGCCTAGCTAGCTGACCACCTCCTTCGCTGACAAGAAGGAAGCAGTCTGTTGTACTCTCTTAAGTTTCAGAGACATTGAAAACAAGCTATTTTGATGACTTTTTGAACTTTAAATAATATCCTTTATATTCCTTGCTTGCTGTGTTAGATTATTTTTGGACTGGATTTTAAGAGAACATTGGTGGAATGTAGATATTGCATTATCCTTCCAGCAGATGCTGAGAAGTTTCTTAATTAACCTTATTTTGCTTAGTCACCCCACAGCAATTTTGTCAGTGTCCTATGAGCTACAAAATTGCTGTTGTTTATTCTGAAGGATTCTATGTGCTTCTACCTAATAAGATTTTGGAAGCAAATTAAACTTATGTTTTTGGGCTCCACTTTGATCAGCTAAATAGGTAGAAAATAGGTACTGATAAGCATAAAGCTAGTAACAGGCAGATCAAAAAGAATGAAGGGGTAATCTTTATATTAGTTTGAACAAAGTAGCTTTGATGGAAGATTTTAGGTTTTATGAAACCACAGACGTTCCTCCAGCTTTGTTCTTGACAACTTTTGTCCATTTGGCTGCTCCTTGTGTGCTCACGCCATGTGTTTCATGAGGGTCCATGCTCCCCAAGGTTCAGATTGGCTCTGAAATCCAAGTTTTAAGTGAGCTAAGGATTCCATTGTAAAGATACAAAGGATTATTTATGAAAAACATAAACTGGTTTAAGCCATCTGAATAGGCAGATGCTGTAGTGGAAGTAGGTGATGAAATAGAGTTGTAGAGGAGGCTATCACGTGGGACCATTTCAGAATTAAATGCAATACAAATTTCTTAAAGCACCCCTTCCAGCAATTTCCCTTCTATCTGTTTTTCTCATACTAATTTAAACAAGCCTAGAAACAAATTAAAACATTTTCTCCTAAGCATGGAAGGAAGGAAGCAAAAGAGTGGTAGCCATTTCAATGCCTATTCTCAGTGTTTGCAATGTTCAGTACAACAGAAACTCGCCCTGTTAAAGATAAATAGTTGGGTCTGAGTCAGTTTGTCTTCCAATCAAAACTTTCAGCAGAGACGTTATGATTGATTTTTGACAGTACATTCAGCTACTGGCAAAGCAAAATAAAGTCTTTTAGAATTTCAATCTGAAGCACAGTGTAGACTATAAGGAGGAAGATTCCTGCTTGAAGTACTTTCAGCAGTACCAGAAAATAAACCGATGTTTGTTGGTAAATAAAAAGGGTGAGATGGTTCTTTTGGAGTTTGTACTCACACAGAAGATTCTAAATGAAATTTGGTAAAGTGAAGAATTAATTTCTTGGTAATATTTTCTACCTTCTAAAAAGTTCTTTAGCAAGACTTATATGTAACGTCACTGGCATTAGGAATGTTATTTTTTTTCCTATTTTAATAAAAATAGGATTTATTGAAAGCCTGGTTTATATTAGTTTATGCAACCAACCAGCCTAGCTTAATTATTTTAGGTAAACAAAGTAAAGAATATAAATAAGGAACAAAAATGGTAAATTAAATTTGGAATGCAATCTTTATAGATATCCAGGATTTCACAGTTCCCTTTCTAAATGATGGAATAAATTCACAGAAACTAGTTTTTGCTGGGAGTGCTCGAGCTGACCAAAAGCCCAAAGTAAGCAGGAGCCTGTGAAGGCGGACCAAGGGTCAGTCTGCTGGCTGTATTTGCAGTGTCTTGTTCCTCAGCAGTGAGGGACTGTCTCTTTGTGGAGGAGAAGCAGCACCAAACCCTTTAGAAGCAGTTTGTTCTGGTGGCACCGTGCTTTCCAAGCAACCTCAGAAAGGGCAGCTGTGAGAGAAAGGAACAAGCATAAGGACAGACAATGCTGTTAGGAAGTCCTTCAGCAAGGGAGTACCATGGATTTAATGATACAAGTTTCCTTTGTGATGCTAAGCTTTAATGATATTTTAACTTTTTTTTTTTCTTGCATTTATAGTAGCAGGAAATAAAAGATTGCTTTTAGCATATAACTGCTATAATTTTATTTTTGGAAAGCCTCAGAGCAGAACTGCCTAAACAAATAGACATTTTTAAAAATTTATCTTTAAGTTCTTTTGCTATTTTGGCAGTAATATTTGGGTACTACAGAATAGCCTATTGTAATATATTTAATAAAACTCCTTCACCTAGTCTTTCAGCTTTCCTGCACTACCTATCTATATCAACATTCTGAACTATTATTTAATAGTGTTAAAATATAATTTAAACAACAGAAATGCTTTAGGACCAGGTCACATAATTTTCATCACTTTGTTCATCAGGACTTCAGTTCTTTCATGGCTACTTGAACATCCTTCTAATGTGTTCTGGTTTTATGTTAACCGTGCATCAAACTAAAAGTTATTTCCTTTGTCTAACATGCATTTTGTGTGATTAAAATAGACCATTATTTTACTGCAGTTCCATGCTGCACATACCTGACGGAGCCCAAACCTTGGACAGGCTGTAAGAGTGCAAATATGGCCAGTATAATATGGTAAGACCAAAGCAGGAAACTGCTGCTCTTCCTGAAAAAATGAGTTTGTGGTTTGTCATACTTATTTCTGGTTGAACTGTTCTGTAGTTTTCCCACTTGACAGAAGAGAGAGATTTTGGGTGGCAGAACCAAACAGAAAAGACAGCTTTTCTCTTTTGGATCCATTCAAAGACCCAAACATAAACCACCCTGCTACTTAGCTTCAGTAAACAAATGAAAAAGAAATAAAAGATATGGGGTGTTCAGAGGAAAGGGGAAAGTAGGTTCTCAAAGACTGTTTTCTTTATAATGGCGTTTAGTGATAGTATTATCAACAGCAGCATATTGAAACATACTGATTAAAATTAAGTTCCTGTAGACTTACAGTGATAAGATAAAGGGTTTTTTTACCATTTATCTGATTTTTTTTTTAACCCCCCTGTGTTATAGAGGGTGCAGACTCTTCTTTCAGTGATTGCATCTTAGTACTTTCCAGAGGCAGCCTGAAAGGACCAACCTGTCCCTGTAACCAAGGAGAACCTCCCAGAATGTGCATTATAATCTAAAGTAAACTGCAACAGGGATTTTTTTTAATGAGGCAACTGAGAGAATGGAGGTGGTAGTTAGGCTATGTGACACTTTCAGAATGTTGCTAAGCTTTAGAGTGGAATAATTTTAATTGGCAACATCCTCATTAATCATGGCTAATGTTAATGATAGCTCCCTGTCGTGACTCATGAAGAGGTGATGGCCTTAATGAAAGCTGCCTTAGAGGCTAACAGATGGTGGTTGAATTTCAGTATTTTAAATATACAATTGTTCAGTTCTTCTAAATAAGTTTTTTTCCTACCAAGTAAAAATATGGGAGACTTGTTATTCAGTCCTACTCTTTACTGGGCTTGTTTTTTTGAATTATTGAGTATATAATAGACAAGAGCAAAAGGAAGACCGTTCAGCATGCATTGTAAATTCAGATCCACACGCACAGGTTAAGCTTTATGTTTTCTGATCTATGTTTAATACTATAGATGTCATTGTGAATTTACTGAATAACACAAGAGTGTTTACTGTTACATAAAAGAAATATTGGCAAGATGTGGGAAAAAACCGTAATAGTGTGCTGCTTTATCTCTCTGCTAATGCTTGATAGCTCAATATTCAGTGTTTACCAGGGTTTGCTAATCTCCTGCTTATGTTTATGAGTGCCTTTGGCTTCTGCTGCTCTTTTTGTGAGCTTAAGGAATAGGAGAAAAAGAAAAATCAGCTCTCAGCAAAGGCGTCAGGTTAGAACCTCAGAGAACTTCAAATTTTGACTCTCCTAGCATGTTATTCATAAGCATGGATATTTAAGGACTCTATAAATAAGGGTAAGATAAGTAAGATACTTGTGGTTCAGTTAGAAAACTGAAATTAGTCAAGCACTTATATGTAATACTCCAGTAAGTACTTCAGTGAACTGGAACACAATATCTATTCTCTAAAAGAAAAAAAGAGAAATAATGCATCCTTATTTCACTAGGGTATTTTAGGATTAATACATTAATAGTTGTTAAATGCTCATATTTTATAATAACAAGAATTTTCAGGGATTTTTTTTCATATTTTGCATTTCGCTTGCCTAACAGTTTATTCTTATGTGCTTCCTTTTTATTTGCTTAATCATTTATTCTTTCTTTAGCAAGGTACAGCCTTAAAATTTAGTAGGAATTTGTTACCTTGGTTGTGGTATGCATATATGTTAATATTCTGGAAACAGAATTAAACAAAGGTGCCATCATGTAAGATCTAGATAGGAAATGCATTTTATCATTCTTTCCAGTGATGGAGTATCTTTTATGCACATAGGTGAAATGTATATTGACCCTTTTCCTTCCAATTACGTGCTCATCTCTACATCACCAACTGCTGTGACATCACACCACATGATGTCTTTCAGATTTACCTTTGTCTCTGAAAGAGGGGGGTCTCAGAATATATTCCCTAGAATAATTATTTTACCTTTAGATATGTTTCAAGGTGCATGACATTTTATTGTTCCATGACCAGACTTCCCTGTGAATTTCCCACTCTATTTATGTATTAGCTATTCCGTCCAGTACAGTGTGCACAAGAATGCCAGTTTTGGAACATTTAAAGTAGACCTTTGAAGAGAAATTCTCAACCTGACTATGGCAATAGTTTATACTATGTTGAAATAAGGCCAGCCTGAAGTCAAATCTCCTTCTTAACATACTGGCACCTTCTTTGCATACCTTTCAGCACTCATGTTACTTGTACTTGTGTCACCAATCTTACAACTGGTTTCCAAACGTGCCAGTTAGAAGGCCAAGCATATGTGGATTTACATGGAGATTTTTCTGAGACATTGTGTCAGAACTTTAATGTGAAGGGACCTGTTGATTTAGAAATGCTCCATGGAATTATCAAGCCTCTGAACATTACCATCTTTTGTTGAGCACAGGTATATTTGTGCAATATTTGTGCAATAAGGAAAAACATTAAAAGTACTGTAAGATACTGCTATATTTGATACCCCTTGATTTTGAAAAATTATAGTATTTAAGGTTTCTACACGGATACATTGTTTTGGCACAAGGACAAGTTACATCATATAATCTTCAGCTAATTCTGAGGAAAATCTGCAGGTTTTCCAATGACGTGAGGATACTTCATTGCTGCTTTATCTGTTTCCATACAATTCCTTCTTGAGCTACCTCTTGTTTTTCCTGCCATCACAGCAGGCTTTTGGGAGAATCAAATTATTCGTAGCTTATGGAATTCATTTTCGTTGCTTCTTTTGAGGGATTTTAGTACGAGAAAGAATCAGACATCCCAAAGAGCTGTGGGGCTGAGGGTAAGGGATCAATTTCATTTATTTTCCTCCATACTAAGTTTTTTTGTTTGATTGTCAGGTCCCATGAGCACACTGGTAATCTGAAGTAAAAAATCTGACCTTTTGCTATATGTAATCACATATGGGAAAATGGAGTGGGGAACAGGATGTCAAATATCAGAGGTCATTGGGATGGAGAGAGTTGCCACTTCCCTAGAAACACAGTATATTAAAAATCTTCTGTGGAAGATTTACAAGCTGAACTGGTGAGACAGAAAACTAGATTCATGATTTAAAAAGAGGAAAACAAAGAGCATCCATCATCCAGACAGATAGCAGCCTTAATTGTATTCCCTTTTAATTTGGGCTGTTCAATAATGCATTGTGTTAGTCATCTAAGTTGCACTTCTCTGTGTTGCAGTGTGTTGCAGATAGGAAAGTAAGTTTATTACAACTAATCAAACAATTACAACAAGTTCCAAGGCAGGTGGCTGATGGAGCATTAAAATAATAGATTATAACTTTCAAGTGAAAATTCCAGACAAAAAAGCCAAATGAAAAGGAAGGCTGTTAGCTAAAATTAGGCCAGCTGAGAGTAATTTCAGCTGAGGGTAATTTCAGGGAGTCATGTATAACAACTTCTGAAGCTGTGTCCACTGTGACATCTAAAGATGATCCTTTGTGCCTTATAAAAGCTGGTAAGATAAATGTGTTGTATTATACTAAAAAATTAAAAAAAAAAAAAAGGACCCTCCTCAGGAATGGTTTTATTTCACTTGATTTAACTAAATATTTATGATACTTTATACCCCTACCACAGTAGGTACATATTGCCGTATGACTACATCGTCCTACCATACTTGTAGGGAAGCAAGAATCAAGATCTTATTCATTTACCATATGCCAGAGACTTAAATTGTTACGTTTATATTTTTCCTTCATGTAATAGTGGCAATAATGATAATTATTCTCCCTACTGTTTCTCACGTTCTGAGAGGTCGCAAATATATGGTTTCTTTCATGTTGGGATCTGCCTTCAAAACTTTTTCTGAACAAAGTGGGAAGGTAGATGCTGCTTCATTAAAACTTCAATATTGAATCACTGAATATACTGCAAATTTTAATCATCTCCCTTGCTATGCTCACTTAACAATCACATTCGTTCTTTCTTACACTCCAGACGTGGTTTCTGGATCTATTATCATTCTGAGGCAACATTCTTCAAGATGGTATTATTGTTTAGGTTTCGTGTTTTAACCTGTCAATCTATAAGCAGACAGTGACACTGCAATTGATTCATTTGGTTTGGAGCAGTCTTAAAATGGGTAATGATTGTCATAAAGTGAATCATCTTCTCTGGTCTGCTAGAAATTGGAAGCAGTTCCTCAGTTGTGCCAACCACAGGGCACACCTGAATTCCACCAGAATTTTTTCTTTTTTTTCCCTCATTTTTATCAAGATGTCACAATACTTTTGCAGTTAAGCCATATTCATTATTTCATTCATAGTCCTGTTAGAAAAATAGTTTATCCTGAAAAAAACTGCTTCTTTTCTTGAGCACAGAATGAATTTTATGGAAGTCTGTAAGTAGGTTCCCTTAAAACTTAAATCCAATTAGGCAGGAAGGTTAAGAACTTTGGTACACTTTTGATTCCTGTGTCCTAGAAGTATTCAGAGTACAGAATTCAATGCTTTTAAGTTGCTGATGCACCTACTGTACTTTCGGTAGTAACCGTACTACCTGTAGAGGAAAAAAATCGTATTTAACAGAGGGAAGTTTCTTTTGTTGCATGTTTGTTCCTGAAATACTGCCTAGTAATGTCAGACCTAACCAAGATTAATGTCTATAGTTTTATACTTTTATCAGACCTTTCTTGTTTGTAGATTTTTTTTCCAGATCTTTTGCTAATCAGTTTTAATCATATTTAGTTTATGGCTTTAGGTTTTATTTTCGTCGCATTCAAATAGATTTTTTTTTTTTTTTCTTGTTAAGGGTTTGTTGAGTCCTTATTCTGTCTTGATTTTGTGCTCTGCTTGTACCTCTTGCTCTGTTGTTATAAGTGCTCTGTAGAGTTAGATAAAAGCTGCTTACCTGAATATGGAGTTGTTTTAATCCTTTGAGATTGTTACTACCTACTATTTTTTAGTACCGTGCACTTTAGTACTAACTTCAGTGAGACTTAAAGGATATGGCTATACTATTATATCCATTTTTATTCTAGGTGATATTAAGCATTAACCAAATATTCCTTCCGACAAATAGTCTGAGATATTTTAGAGGGATCATAAAATGCGGACTATTATAGGAGGTGAATGAAAAGTTGCTCAAAATGTACTCAGAAAAAAAGTTGCTCAAAATTATTTTAAAACTGAATTCTTCTCTAGATTACATGTTAAAATCATATGGAGAGATTCATAGGTTACAGTTCCGTATTGTTACATATAGTGAAGGACAAAATTTTCAGCCATAATATTGTGCAAAGGAATCAGATCAATTCACATTTAGATAGCTCATATGTTTGAAGTGTACTTTCTGGAGCACAACAGTGCCAAAGATCTCTTTTTTTTTCCCCCTTTGTGATGTAGTGATATAATGGGTTAATGGGATGTCAAAGGAATTCCAACATAAAGTACTTTTCAGTTCCTCACATGAAGTTCACTGAAAAAAAACCAAGTCAGTATTTGTTCCAGTTATGCAGCTATTGAAAAAATTACAATTATTATTTAAAACAGAAGGCAAACATACTTACACACACATATATGTAGTACAAGTGGAATTTAACAGAAAACATTGGTTTAGTTTCATCAGTGTGTTTCAGACTGCTTGGACGACAGTGAAAATCCTAGCTTAGGATATGATTTTTGTTTTTTGAGCAATTTGATTTAAAGGTTGGTATATCATTGGGGGTTTTTTGGTTTTTGGGGTTTTTTTTAAGACCAGTAGCATTTACTAGTCCATTTTCTCTCTTAAACTGCTGTGGAAAATAAAACATCAACAATAAAGGAAGCAACAGGAAAAGCTAATTTTGTCAAATCATCCTGAATAAAAAAAAAAACAATCAAAAGCAATGAGCCCTCTTAGGCAGAGCATCCATGAAATTAAAGGGAAATTTGAATCATATGTTGCTTATTATGTGTGACTGCCACAGTTTGATGTCTGTCTGATGGTTAAAATCAATAATCCATTTTTCTACTCTGGCTTATTCATCCCATCCCTCTCCCCTCCTGGCTCATCCATCTTGCTTATAGCAACTGTGAATATCTTAAGTTATACAAAATATCCAAGTATTAATTTTTCTGCTCTCCTTCTGGTCCTAGAAAGGAAGTGATTTCTGTATTTATATGAGAATAAAAGATTTAAAAATTATGTATCAATTTGTAATGTAAGTCCCTTTGGAGATATAGGCATGTTTCTTTGGGTTTCCAAAAATAATTGCTCTATGGAAGATGATAAAGTGTCTGTCCAAATGCATTTTAGCAAATTCTTTTACTCGTTGGTGTGAGATGCCTTAAATATTATTTATACACAAACCTTACCTGTGACATAATTAAACTATATTAATAGCCTTGGCAAGCAACCATGTTTTGTTGTTATTAGAAACATAATCTGTCACTTGAATTTATGCATTAATTTTTTCCTGCTTGTGCACGTTACTTGCTTTCCTATTTACTCTGTAATTAAAAAGCCAAACCAGAATAGGTTGGCACTACATTAATCTGCTGCCATTCTGCTTGCATTTTCCCTGGACTCAGTCTCATGTTGAGTCATAAGGTATTCTAAATTCCCCCATAAACACAATTAATGAGAAATTTTGGAAGTACAGCAATGGCTTAATTTGCTCAGGAGAAAGCAGTTTGGTAAGCACAGTTGTACCACATTAATTGGAACTAGGTAAGATATGCTACAAAAACATGGTTGTATCAGTAGAGTAACAAGGACTTGCTTTGCCCAGATGTCGTCATAGTAAGATGTAGGATGTACTTGAGTGCCTGGTTTTACATTTTCAAAAGCTTTTAATTATTTGTCTGCAACTTAGAAGCTAATGAACAGGCGTCTGTGGGTTTATCTTTTATCTTTTCTTTTTTTTTTTTTTTTTCAGAATTTCTGAGTATCTTCCTGGCAGTCTTATGCTGACAAATAGGAAAAAAACTTTGTTTAGGGTTTCTTTTTCCTGTTAGGGAAACAGATTTTTACTTCAAGGATTGGCAAAGCACAAGTAGAATGGTAAAGAGTTATATCACTTTGATTAATTTTGTTCTATGGTTGCAGTTCTTTGAAGAAGTCATCAAAAAGGGAAAGCAGGTGACAAAGATAAGCCCCCTGTGTTTCAGAGGGGTCCCTGTGTCGCAGGTGTGAGCTGCAGCACTGTCCCTGTGGGGTGTCCTGGTTTAACCCCAGCTGG
The DNA here is from genome assembly GCA_008033365.1 of Pseudorectes ferrugineus. NCBI lineage: Eukaryota > Metazoa > Chordata > Aves > Passeriformes > Pseudorectes > Pseudorectes ferrugineus. Next base: position 1,732 of record QWTY01015910.1, on the reverse strand, counting down.
CAACCAAGCACCACACTGCTGCTCACTCACCTCCCCCACCCTGGTGAAAAGGGGAGGAGAAGCAAAAGTAAAACTTGCAGGTTGAGATAAAAGCAGTTTAATAATTGAAGCAATTTAAAATATAGTAATAGTAGTAAATAATGATAAGAAAAAGAAAAAAACAAGTAATGCACAATACAATTGCTCATCACCCACTGACTGATGCCAGACCTCACCCCTGAACCCCAATGGGCCCCCATTCTGGGTAACTTGCCCAGATTATATTCTGGGCAGGATGTTCTATGGTGTGGGATATCCCTTTGGCCAGTTTGGGTCCCCTATCCTGACTATGCTCTCTCCTAGCTTTTTTGTGTACCTCCTCACTGGCAGAGCATGAGACACAAAAATGTCCTTGACTTAGGATGAACGTGACTTAGGAAGAACAAAAACATCAGTGTCTTATCAACATTATTCTCATATTGAATCCAAAACACAGCACTGCACCAGCTTCTGAGAAGAAATTAGCTCTATCCCAGCTAAAGCCAGGACAGTGGGGAAAGGTCCCCCAGATGCTGGCAGTGCTTCCTCTGGCCCATCAATAACTCAGCCTCTATCAAAGCAAAAGTTTCCACAATCTTGCAGCCTGGTAACAAATGCTGAAAGAGTTATGAGGAACAGCTTGACAGGATCCTTCTAAGATGAATGTGTATATTAGAGATTACACACTTCAGTTATAACTTGGATGAGTATTTTCATTTCCAGCATGCTTTGGTTATTTTCTTAATATCCATCTGTTTCTGTGTTTAGTAATTTATACTTTATTTACTAGCACAAATTTAGCCCTTAGGCTCAAAAATAGGCTGTTTGCACTATGTTTTCTGGACTGCTTATGCCTTCCCCTCTCTTCCCCAACCCCTGCAAGACAGTGTTTGGCCACATCCCAAGTATGTTTAAGGCTCTGTTTGAGGCTTTACCTTGGAGGTGGCCTCCAGGAGCTCAGTTGGAAAGAAACACAGTGCTCTGCTTTATGCATCTGTTAGAGCCAGCGCACATGAGCCGCCACAAAATCAGAAACAGACTTTTTGAGACTTTTCATTTATGCAGCAATTCCAGGGAGCTTCAGGAGGCATGCTAGTGTTTCAGAGTAAATTTTTGGGGCTCCTTAGTAGATTAGAGGAAGTCAACTGAATGAATTAAGGAAGAAGCCACTTTATGTTAACACCATTATTGTTGGAGATGTATCTGGATCCTTACAGGTCCCTACAGACCCTTTCAGCCTGGAAGTCATAACAGAGCTGAAATGTGCAAGGTGTAGTGGTTCCAAGATTGCATCCTATCCTCTGGAACACCTTTTCCATTCTTCTTGAATTACATTAAAAATTAAACTGCTTTAATGAAAGAAAACTATGTGGAGAAAAAATGAGAATGATTTAGTAACTTTCATAAGATTGTTTATCATGATAGAGAAAAATGTTTTGCTTAACATGATTAAATGGAGTATTGGATGACAGTATGTAGATATCTTAAAGATGGTTGTTAAGATTTGCAAATTATTGTCTGTGATTATGGATGGAATCTCATTAAATCATCTGTGACATAAGCACACATTCAAATATATGGTTGAAAATACCGTGTTCAAGCACAGACCGAACTTTTTTTATGTGCTTTAACATTGTTTTAGTAGTAGGCTTCTGAAACAATGTCTTTTTTTCCTTTCTTTTTCATTACTATGAAAGAATTTTTTTTTTTTTTT
>QWTY01015908.1:0-10101 GCA_008033365.1 Pseudorectes ferrugineus | reverse complement strand
AAATAATGATCAGTTTTATTTTATAAAGTTATTGGAAGTTTTACAGTGGTTATTTCCAAAAATAATCCTTTGTAGTTTCTTTCAGCTATGTTAGGTCTAGTGTTATTGCTGTAACAGCAATATCCAGGTTATATCTATTGCTAAGAAGAGTTCCTGAGGCTGTTTGGGACTAATTTCTATCAGATATGGCAAGAGAAGAGATGCAGGATAATTGTGTTTAAAGAGATTACTGCTAGAAAGGTTACAGATCTCCACAGGATTCTCTGGCACTCTGCCTTAAAGGGAGCAAGCTCAGGGACTGTTTTTTTGAGCTACCTGCACTGCATATGGCATCAGACTTTTCATGCCAAAATTTCTCTGAATTTTATCATGCTTGATAACTGGTTGTGTGTTAGCACATCCTTCTATTTCTCATTAGTATGGACAAAATGGGCTTATTTTTACATTATGAGTCAAGAGCAAAAGTTGTGTGTCTATAGTTCTGTCAGCTGGCATGGAAAGTTTTATGTGAGCTGAAGGTGTGGCTCTGTGAATGCCTGATAAATGTGGTCATGTTGTGTTACTTTGGTAATGCTGGAATTGGTGTGTTTGTGTCTGAGTTGTGTAAAAGAAAGTGGAGATGATACAGTTGAATTTTTTTTAAATTTGTATGACAACAGGGAGTATAGGAGGGGTTTTTTATTATTTCATTTATTGGTGGGTTTTTTTGAGGAAAATCTCCTTTTTATTTAATCAGAGTGCTTTCAAGAAAGTGAACATCTCAAGGAAAGCCTAAAATGTTGCCTGCTACATCTCTTTGGAGCTATAGTGGCTGGTGGTCAGGTAAGGATGCTCCAAACTTTTCAGCTGCTGAAACCTCCAAATGCTTGTTCCTTATTTAAGACTTTTAAATACTCCATAACTTGTAAATGAGAAGATTTTATTATCAATGATTACTTATTTTTGTTTTATGTACCTTGGGATCATTCTGTGCAATACTACCTAAATGCTAAAAGCTGGGTCCTGATTTCAAGTAACAGTAGAAGTTTGCTGTTTAGAACAACTACATGTTCATATGAACTTACTGTAATATTTTAAAGAAAAAATGTGGATAGCTAGATTAGGAATTTCCACCTGCAAAGATGAAAGTTTTGTGTTCATATGCATGAAATTGATATAGCTTACTTCCCAGTGCTGACAGTAAGCTGTTTTCAGTAGGAGGCATGGGACCTTTACAGCTTGGAAGCTGGTTAAAATCTTTGAAAGAGTACGAGGAAAAGAGGGTATTCATCAGCAGCAAAGCCAACATCCACTTTCTCGCCTGACTTCTGTAATGTCCTACTTAGTCTGGTCACAAGCAGCTGCTGCATCTGATGATCTTGAAGAGAGAGTGTTTTTAAAGGTTGCCAGGGAGCTGCAAAGCCAGGCTCTGCTCCATCAGGGAAGGCAGGCTGAGTCTGAGCAGGACGGCCAGAAGCAGTTGACCTGACCAGCAAAGGGTGCAATCTCACTATACCCAGACAGAGTGGTGGGAGCAGGTGTGGTGGCAGGAACCGGGATCAACCAGCCCAGCCCACTAGACAAGACTGTAGTGATAAAGCCTAAAGTCAAGCCAGGAAGTCTGGTCAGCACATCAAAGTAAGGGTTTGGTCTGCTGGTGGTAACTAGAGTCACTCAAGAGGTCAGTGGTTGCCAGCCCCATCCATAGCCGTGAGGCAGGGCTCAGGTCAAGCTGGGCAGTCAGGTCAGTTGGTCAGGTTCAAGACAGGACATGGCCAGGCATGGCCATGGCTGCAGTGTAGATCAAACAGGGAATGGGTTAAGAGCCAAAACTTGAATGCAGCTCTGTATAGAAGGGAAGGAGTCCCTAACAGGGCTTCTCAAAGCTCACCACAAGCCTGGGCTCGTGTTCCTGACCCTATGCAGTCAGGCCCCCAGGAAGAAAGGTGAGGAAAATGCACTCAGGACCCAGACAAACGTTTGGTAATTACTATGTTCTTATCACATGTTCTAAAGTATCATGACTCCCCTAATCTAAAATGAAAACTCAGGTGAAGGTTTGCCTCGAATTAGCAGTTTATCAAGGCTACCTTATAAGAATTTTATAACATGTATTTAAATTATATTTCCTTTTCTATATAAGCATTCCCTTTGAAAAGGAGAGCCTATTTAAGTGAGCAGGATGGGATGCATTTCATCTGTAGCCATCAATGTAATCCAAGTAGAATGTTTCTTAGTTATTTAACAACTACATACCATTAGTAGATATAATAATGCATATTGCATGATTCAGATATCTCAGGTAGACACAGCTCGTTTGAAGAGGTTTAAATTCTTCTAAATTTCTTTATTTTTCTTAGTAATTTTTTTGCCTTAATGGGTTTTAGAGGAATGCTCTTCAAGCAGTATCTCCTGCCACCATGGAAGTATTGATGCGTGTATTAGCAGACTGTGACAGCTGGGATGACAGAAACCCTGAGGAAGTGAGCAGGAAGGCAGAGCTGACTCTGAAGTGCCTGACAGAAGTTGTCCATATCCTCCTAACCAGCAGTTCTGACCAGCGCCAAGTCGAGACAAGTACAATATTGGAGAACTATTTCAAGTTGCTTAATTCAGACCATTCAGCCTTACCTAATCCAAGGCAGTGCAGGCAGTGGGAGAGCAGATTCATAGCACTACAGATCCAAATGCTCAGTGAGTACCCAGTTGTGCAGTTCCTTTCAGTATTTCTTGACAGTAACTCTGAAGCAAAAATGTTGACTTGGCTAAGCAATTGAAACATTTCTAACGTTTCTTCTTAGATATTTCTTGTTTAATCATTTACTAATAAAAAAACAAGAAGAAACTATATCAGATTGCTACCATTTAACCAGAGTGTCAAGGTTCATAGACTGAAGGTCCCCATTAAAAGAGGAAAACTTTGCTAGGCAACAAGTGACACTTATCAGAACCTTAGTAATTGCAGAATAAGACTATTCTGTAATAAAATATCCATGTGGTGCTGTTTTGTGATGGTTTGATTTTCAAATGGCATTGTTGTAAACATTGGCCAAAAGCAATAGTTCAAAAGAGTTGGGTATAAGTTTTTGGATATGAATTCAGGGGTTTGAGTTTTTTCCATTTTGATGTTCAGCATGGGAAATAAAGGTGTTTCTTTTCCCATACTTCCAAGAAAACTGAGGAACAGTACTGTGGCTGTGGAGAATGCTTACATTATAAGGCTGCTGTAGAATGCAGAGTAATTGCTTGGTGAGGAAACAAGTGTTCGTGTGCTTTAAAAAAGGGTAATGCTGCTTATGTACTCACAATTGGCAGTGACTTGAAACAGCGCCCCAAAGCAATCATAGATATTCATTAGCTGAATTTTTCTCCATATATAGTAGGCTATATGGTAATTTTTACAGCGTCAAAATGTTTAGCTTTAGGCCTAGTGATTTGTTCTTAAAATGCATATCGTTCTTGATCAAAATTGCAGAGCATATAATTTGTCTATTTTTTTCCTGATATGTATTATGGAATGTGCAGGGAAAAATGCCTGATGGATTTGGGAAGTGTTTTGTTTTTGATGCCAGTTTTGTTTTAATTTTATAGATACCATCACAGCCATGTTAGACTGCACAGATAGGCCTGTTCTGCAGGCAATTTTCCTTAACAGTAACTGCTTTGAGCATCTCATTCGACTGTTGCAGAACTGCAAGGTAAGTTTTCCCTTATCAGCATATTTTGAACAAAACCTGCCTTGTATTATCATTAATGAAGTAGAGGTGTCTTGTGTCTGTCTTGTGGTTAAAGCAATTGATACTTACTTTGAGTCCCGAGCAAAATACCTTTACAGACCCCGCTCAGTCTCTAAAATCTGTTATGATGCTGTATCTTTGAATCTTTTCAGTCTTTTCTTGCCTATTAAAATCCTTCAGATGTCAGACGTTGAGCATAGCACAGTGACCTCTAACAGTATGTCTGATTGAAAAAAATCAATCCCCCCTGCCTTTTTATTTGGGTTTTTGTTGTGGGGTTTGGGGTTTTTTTGGTTTGTTTCTTTTATATTCTATCACTGGATTGCTAGGAAGTCACTTAACAACTGCTGCCAGATGGAGGTCTGAATTCTAATTTCAGAGGAATGTTTTTCCATTTAAACAAATCTTGCTGGTGTGCCATTGTAAGTGTTTCAAAATATTTGAGTCCTGTGTGTGGCTGACATAAAACATGAGCTCAAGCTGTTAAAAATGTTCTTCAATTTTTCCTTTTCTACATAGGATTTAGGGTTTTCATCTCAACCACAAATGGCCATAATTTGCTAACTTCCACTGATTGCGCTGATTTAATTTTTCCTTGTGTAAAAGAACACAGATATGATGCAACTCTCTGCACTCTTTTATTTCTCTTTTTGTGATATGTTAGTGACATAGTTGTTTTGAGCTCTTCTGATGCTAGATAATTTAATGCTAGCTACAGTGTGCAATTTGTTTCTAATCCATTTAGATTTGGGATTAGAATGTATTTCAGTGCAATGATGTATTAAAAATAAATATGTTTGGATTATGTCTTAATTGTAATTATAATCAGTGGCAGAATGCCAACTGACTTGAAGTGTTTTGAATAGTTTGTAGTTTTATTATCTCCTTCTGAAAATACATTGTTTGACCTTTCCATTCTCCTCCTGTGTTTGGGAATCTCTGCCTATTTTTGTACTAACCTTGTACTCTGTAAGAAACTCCTTTTTTTAGTTTCTTCTAAAATCATCAACAGCGTGATGTTTACCTCTTCGTGGAGACTCTTAGCTGTTTTCCTGCTCTCATAAACAAGTGGTGGAATTCAAGAAAGCAGGAACAGCTGCTCTATGTTTTTTTGCAGCTTGCTGTTTTTATTTTTATTCTGCCTGTCTGTATGTTATAAGATACATTCTTTTCAGGTTTTTTCCTGGGATACAGTCTCACATATCACTGTGTTGTTTAGAGATCGGTGCTGCCAGTTTGGTACACAGTGTGCTTTTTTAGCCTCTTGCAGGCAAAATACCCCCAAGGATGAGAAGTGGGAGAGATAGAGGCAGGGCAGGTGTTGCAGTATATTTGTACTTCCAAATATACTGTGTCTATTCTTTTTCAAAGCCAGATAGCAAAGATTGATTTAGCTGTGGAATTAGGATTTCTCCTTATTAGATGGGGGTGGAGACCCTATTTCTAGATTTTTTTCCTTCATTTGTGAAAATTGCTACTGGGTTTCTAAGCAAACTGTGTGTAAAAGCATGTTCTGCATCTCTGCAGAGAGCATGAGAGTCCATACACATATCTGAAACTCAGGAAGCTGTTGGATCTTCTGCAAACTTGAAATGCAAGTAATTTCTATGGAAAGGAGGGGTAAAGAAAATCCATACCACTGTTTCTGCTATAGATATCCCAAAGAACTTGGGGTGTTCAAGGCTGTATTTCTAGTCATGCTTCCTAGTCATTCGCAGTATAACAATCTTCTAAAATGTGAATCCTTTTTTTTCATATTTGCTGTTTTTAAGGCTCATGGGCAAACTGTCTTTCCTTAACTATGCTTTAGGGTTAGAGAGCTGCACAAAAGCTTTTCAAAACTGCTTGGTTAAGTTTTGATGATCTGAATGTTGCTTTTTGCCAGTGATATCCAAAAAGAGGGACTGTAATTTAGAAATATCAGGAGGTGCTTATTCTGTACTGAGAGTTATTTATGTCAGTGATGGATCTTTTCCCATCTATTTAACTCTCTCAGAGGTCAGACTTTGAGCAAAGCACAATGATGTCTAACAGTATGTCTGAATAAAAGAAAAAAATGGGTTTTTTGAACAGCTTTTAAATGGAATAATTAAAACCATGTAGGCATTGTAAAAAACCAAAACCTCTATTTTTCATTTTCACATGCCTTATGAGAAATGAAGTAACTCATATGAAAAGTTTGATGGACTCTTTATTTTTGCATTGTCTGCATTTGCTTTTGTGTAATGTACTTACTCTTGTTAATGTTACAGTCCTCTGAGGCATATTATAGTTATTTTTCATTGTTAAGTGCTCTTGACTGTGATGTACTTTTCAAAGTGTTTCTAACTATGTGCTTCCACACCTATGTAAGTCAAAGTAATATCTTAAGTGTTGTCCTTTGTTTTGCCCTAATTTGTGGAAGTCGATTTCTCAGGTTGTTCCTCTTCAGAGAGACTAACCTGGCAGATAATGGAAAAAAAGTGTGTATGTGTGGGAAAAGACAAATGCTTAGGTCTTACCCACTAAAGGAAAGTGTTTCCTTTTTCTTAAAGGAACCTCTAAAACATTTTGGTCAGGGGTTTTTTTTAATACCTCAATAGAATCTTAAAACAGAAGGAGGTAAATCTTAATTCTGACTAGGTTACAGCTAAATTTGGCATGCAAATTGACTGCAATTGATTATGAATTTGGGTGAGTTTGAAACTTTCAAATTCAGGAACTGACTAGGAATCTAGCTACTGAACACAGAGCAGTTCCTTAGCTGAAGATGCAGTATAGGTGTATGTTTGATTTAAAGCTGTTTACGACCTGTCTGATTCTTAGGATGGTGGCAGAGATATTTTGCCCTTCTTCCTGTCCTAAAGGCTGTGTGCCCCAGAAATTCTGCTACCGTGCTGTTTGAAGATGAAAATATTCTGTCTAGGTATCTTCAGCTTTCACCTAGGGTGAAACATAAGTGGAAAATGGTGAAACATCTGTATCCATTTCTTTGTTAATGCCCAACTCTTGTCTTTATTTCTTACAAGTAAATTTCTTAGAACTCTCTGTCATGTTGCATATTGTAAATGAAATCACAGTTGCTAAGCCAGAGACGAGTATAAATTCCAGATAAATCTCTCTCTTTGTCTCAGTGATCACATATTGTCATGTATTTTTTTGGGGAAAAAAGTAATTACTCTTTAGCAAAAATACAGTGTAATCTTCAGTGTTGTAAGAATTAACAGAAGACAGAATTAACAAAATTAACAGAAGAATGCTAATGGACAATTGTGTCTCACCAGTGTGAGAAAGCTTTTTTTTTTTTTCCTGTTTTTGTATGTGAAATACAAATCTAAGGCAGCCTCCACAGATTTGGCTGCAGGTAACTGTTTAATGCAATTATTTCCATTATTCTTGTCTCTGTTTTTAACAGCTGTTTTTAAATGCTAACAATAAAGTGGCAGACAAGAGTGAGAAAGACCTTACCAACAAATTACTGACAGAAATGAATGAGGACCAGGTATCTACCTAAACTGTATTTTGCTTCAGTTGAAGTCAAGACACAATCACAGGAAAATTGATTCCTGTGCTTCACCTTAACTATCCTCCTTAAGCCTTCTGCAGCAGGATGAACTTACAATGCTGCACAGGTTAGCATTTCCTGGCTCTGGAAAATGATTTTTCTGAATAACAGATTGAATTCAACCTATGTTTTCTTCATCTGCTTCAAACTGCAGATATTGGCGATAGAATGAGCATCAGTTATGCTTCTTTTAAGGAAAAGGTGAAGTACATGAATGGGATCCAAATAAATTCTCTCAACCTGATGATGATTCTTTTTCCCCTCCTTTTCCTCTTTTTTGCTCTTTGTCTCAGCACTGTGGTGTTTTGGATTCTGGGGCCTTGTTTGTGAATCTCAATGGTTGTGTTTGGTGTCCTGATTCTTTGCTTGTCATCAAGAACAAATGTTCAAAAAACAATGGACAGGCTGAATCAGGGAGGTAGGAATAGCCTGTTGCTTCACTTTTCACAAATACTGTGGAAAGTTTCAAATGCAAATTTTTGTATTCATTTTATATTAGAATTATTTGTTCTGATTAAAAATGTAAAAAAATGCTAAATACAAGGGATGGTAATTTACAAATTGTGATTTTTAACTAATAGCTTTGGCTTTTTTGGACACAGCACAACGCTCTAATCGCATGTAAATGTTTCTTCACATCTAATAGAGTCTTCTGATTCTTGGCATTTCACTTTCAAAATATGTCTTGAGGAATATAGTATTTCAGAGATGATGAAACAGTTTGTTTGCACAGTGTTGCTAATTAGGTTTACTGATGGATGCAAAAGAGTTCTCCATCATTTTTGTTCTTAAAACCACCACAGAAATATCAATATGAACAAGAATTATAGAAAAAAACCTCAAAAGATTACTTAAATTGGAGAGAGAGGTGTTGAATCAATGCAATGAGGCTATGAGTGAGGCAGCCACCTAACTGTGCTGGTGTGACTTATCTCTTACACTTCAGGGGTATGTGTGTGCTGCATTGGTGTGCAGGGCCTTGGATGGGAAATAAGTCATTTTATATGAACTGCAGGTGCTGATTTTCCAGCAGCACACACACACACACGCACTCCAAGAGCTTTCCTAATTGTTTTCCTCCCTCCCTCTTGAGGTTGTCCATTAGACGCATGAGGAAAACTTGTTTGTCCATCAGAATATTTGAGGTGCAGTTTGTGTTGCGAATGCTTCTCTCCTCTTGAAGTCGGTGGTTAGTTGTCTACTGTGATGTAATTCCTTGTAGGCTGTGGGGTTTGAAATTTTGACTGGTGGGGAGATGATTTTTGAAGCATGTTACCAAACTCTTGGTTTCCCTCCTGACAGGAGGGCACAGCACAGATTTTGGAGCTGAATTGTTTTTGCATGTTTGTATATGACTTCTGTACCTGCTACTTTCAGGTGTTTCAGGGCCACCTGGACTCCTTGGCAGTATCAACCATTCAAGCCCTCACAGCAGTAATGCACAAGTCTCCAGCTGCAAAGGTAACGTGTCTATGCAGAGGGCTGTTTGCAGCTTCTTGATCTTGTTTCCAGTTAGTGCTTTTATCACAATATCTTGATGGATCTTGCTAATGGACATGAGCAGATTGTGGTCACACATTCATGCCAGAAAGGAATAGTTGATTAGCATTCCTTATCCCTTTATATGTGTCTAATGGCTGGATACTGAGTCATCTTTCTACCAAAACTGGAAGATCTATAATGGAGCATAATGGCAGTTGGAACCTTTGTAAAGCAAGTACGTTGTTACTTTTCCCATGGATATATGGGGTAGACTTAGTGGGTATTTGCAGGAATTTTCAGGCAACAGTTTGTGTTGTAGTTTTATATGGCATTAAACTAAGCCAGGACAGTATTGCTGTCCATATGGTGGTCACACCACTGCCCTGTGCCCTCCCTTGGTAGTTATTCTTGTGATTTGGTAAATGGATAGGTTATGGATAGGTTGTAGTTAGTTTGTGATTCTGACTGGAAGCTAAGCCCGTGGAAAAATAGTGTATTTATTCCTGGATTGCTGAGTTCCTTAAGTTTAACCCTTGGCTGAATGATTCCCTGGTCTTGGCACAGGTAAAGGGATGTGACTGTACAGTGGGGGATAAAGGAAGAGTGGCAATCATCTGATTTTGTTGCTACTTGCAGTACAACCTAAGGGAGAGACAGCAGGATCAGCTATCCTCCTCCAGAGCATTACTGAAAGTGCTTATTTCTCCACTGACTCTGGAAAGCCTGGGAAGAGTTGTATGTTGGAGGTGGGGACCAGCTGGGATTCATGGAGTCAGTAGAGTTTTCAATTGTACTTCTCCTGCAACATGTGTATTTTTTCTTTTCATGTTTATCTAAGTAATCACCTCACTTCTGCTGAAAGATTTATTCTTTGAAAAAAAATCATTTCAGCACAGAGTATAGCCGGGAGAAGAGTATTCATTCTGTATGATGTGTTGGCTGTTTATTAATTAAACCATAAATGGATACTACTGTTTGAACTTTGCTGGTTGATTTAATTTTTTTTTTTTCTTCTTGTAAAATCAATCGGTTTTCGGGAAAACTTCCTTGGAACACTTCTTTAATTTTTTTAAGTGTTTAGGATGGGCGGTTTTTAATCTGCTCTAGGAAAATCTTTTACTGAAAGGTTAATAGTTGAATATTTCTGATTTTCAATGTAAACATTTCATGCTATAGTTTGCACTAAAAAGAAGATAAATGAAGCTATTTGTTCTTTGTGATAGTATTAACATTTGGATTATACCAAAGTAATTACGTTCTTTTATAGGTAATTAATAAAATACAACTTTGAACTTTTATTTATCTGTGTGCTGCAGTGAAATGCTTCTCATCTGCAGCATTCTAGAGACAGTAGAATGA
>QWTY01015904.1:0-11639 GCA_008033365.1 Pseudorectes ferrugineus | reverse complement strand
TGGACACAAGGATTCTTGTGGGTCCCTTCCAGCTCATAATATTCTGTGATTCTGTGGATTGGCCAAAACATAAGTTTCTAAAAAGTTGCTTTTGAATATTTTAAAACAAATTATAGAAATAATATAGATTTTTCCCAACAGTTTTCCACTTGAAAGATCTCTTTATGATGAATTACTATTTAGATAAATACACTATTCATTTCCTTTCCCTGATCTTCAGCTGGCAAAAATTATCTAATTAGAATAAGGTCAGATTAAACTTGCAGAGGATGCTGTTCTCATCTGTAGTCCTCTTGGATGTAGGTACAAGCATGCCTGTGATGCAAACAGCAGGAGGGAGATACAGGCACTTCAGCTGCACAAAGCATGAGAAGAATTCTCAAAGTGTTGTCCTGCACTACTTTTAGAGAGAGAGGAGAAACAGGGAACAGAAAAAATGTTTAATTATTTCACATTTAATTAAAAATAATGTGATTTAACGTTTGATTGGCTGTTCAGACAAGTTCCTGTTTCCCAGCCACTCTCACCCATTCACAGCAGATCAGCTCCTGGCCTTGGTCCACACAAGGCCCCTCTGAAGTCAGTGTCAGGCTCTCTGTTGACTGTGGTGGGTTTTCTCATATATACTTGTAAAAAGCTGGTTTGTTCGAGTCTTTGAAGGTTGCCATTCTTTGCAAGACAAAATATGAATGTCATCATGAAGACAACCTCCCTCATTTCTAAAATGAGAGATTAATAATATATGCTTCCAGAGATGACTGCTGGTAAGGCATCCAAAACCAGGAATAAAGTCAGGGAAGATTTTGTTTTCATTCCTTTTATTTATTCTTGAGGGACAGAAAGAAATCCTTAAGCCTTTGAAAAGATCAGGGCAGAGTGATGGATCAGGATTGAGGTAATACTTCCTGAGTATGAAAAACAATGTCTGAACTGTTCTCTGGAGGATGTATTGTAAATGCTTAAAAATTAAGCACTTTTTTGGAGAATGATCTTAAAAGTTTATCTTCGTCTTTCTTTCTTCTCATAATCTACTGTCTATTTTTCATGCTTTGACTGAATCCCAAGGGCTTACTATACATATTCAGCTCACAGGAAATCTCATTATCTTTCAGTGCTAGGCATCCCATCCCATTGTTGTGCCAGCAACACAGGCTGCTTCTGTAAGATTCTGTATAGTATGTTATTTCCTACTGCTGTATGTGCATGAATCATTCAAACAGGAGAATATAGCTGTTCCTCCTGTGGCTCATTTATTTACAGAAGTCAAAGTTTTGTATACCAGCAATACAGTGTATTATGTGCCTGGGAAAAAATCTTGGCAGAAGCGAATTACAAACACCATCCAAACCAGGGAAGTTTCTGTTCAGCACTTTAAAATGTGAACTCTCTGTGATCTACTCAATTTGTTCCAAGACTGAAATGCTTTCAAATGAAAAAAACTGCAAATGGAGCTCCAATCACTGTAAGTGGCAGCAGAGAATCATTAAGAATGACAAGTAGTGTATTTTTACAGTATATTTAGAGAATTCTTGAACACACACAATACTTCTCAGCCTCCTTTATCTCCCATATAACTGCCAAGTCTTGCTGATGAGATTGCATGCTTTGCTATTCCTTCCCTAGTGGTACTTTGAATGAAACAGCTTGAAAATTTTTCTTCTACTCTAAATGTTGCCCGGGTCATGAATGGAGCAGCAGCAGAGCTGTGACTACTGGGCAAGCACTAAAAGGCACTTAGCTGGACACTGGAGTTTCTCACCTGCTCACACTGGTCACATATGTCAGTACTGTATTCCCACAATTAAGCTAAAGCGAGGTTCCTTGGAATCCTCATGGAATAACTAACTGGATAGGCAGCAATGTGTGAGCTCCTGTGAACCCTGGGATTGTGAACTACAGTACTGGGCAAGAAGACGGAGAAAGTTGCAGCAAAATGCACACCAGCCACAAAACAGACATTAATAAGATGAAATGAGCTGTAGGACTGCTAGACAGCGACACTTGGAAAGGTGTTCACAGTAGAGCATTGTAGTTTACCATTGCAAATCCATGTGAAAAGCAAATAGGCGAGCAAGCTATATGCACTTACAAAAAAAAATTTTAAAAGAGAAAGAAAAAAGGGAGAATCTGTTAACGTAGTATCTCTCATAATTTGCTGATCTGTGTAACATTCTGTAGATGGCAGTGTGGGTAAATCATCTCTGAATTTGTAATATTGCAGTGCTTTGCTTCTGTGCATATATACGACAGCAATAGCTAAGCCAGCACAGACAGATTTTGTCAGTAAGAAAACACAGGGCATTTTTGGAAACAGAAATCAACCCAGCATTCATATGGGAAAGACCTCCTGGGACATATCTGCTTTTTAAACTCCAGCTAGTTTAGATCCCAGTTCTCACTTTCCTTTTTACGAATCATGACAAACCTAATTTTGAGTTTTCTGGGATACACTTAAAATTAGTACTTGTACTTCTATAATGCCTTACAGTGTTGCACAATGCTCTAACTGTAGAATGGTTTCTGATAGTTGCTGCTCCCTTCCCATTGCGTGGGATCAAATTCAAGGCACAGCTCCTGAACTAAAAGCCTCTTTACATTTCTGATCTTGGGAATTTTCAGCCCCAGTTCTTGGCCAGAGATCAGGTCCTCTCCTAACATCTGATCTGGGATTTCCAGACACATCCATGGGATTCCTAGCCATACAGTTGGTGGGTCAGCCTAGACCTGACCAGTTCCAGTACAAAAAACCAAGTAGTTTTTGTTGGGTTTCTTTTCAGAACTATTCTGAGATCCTAAAGTATTGCCCTACACCACTTTCATTGCTGTACCGGGTTTTAAACTGACATGACAAAATGAAGAAGCCTGATGCACACCATATATACAGACAGACATCAGGAGTCTGAAGTGAATGCTTTAAAGCCCTTTTTGTAATGTACCTGTATGTTTCAATAAACACAGGAGTTATGAAAAGTCTAGAGACACTTACACCTATCATCAAAATACATATCTGAAACAGAGAACAAGGGCTTGTTCTTAATTTCTTTCATCTGCCAAGTAAGAATCCTCATATATTTTGGGAGCAGCTCTGTTGGTCTTAATTTTTAAAGATTATGAAATTCTCAGATATATTTGGGGTCCAGACCAGGAGTGCAGGACCAGGCAGTGGCCCAGCTGTGAGACAGTAGGAATGGGATCTTCAGTGGGCTTTAGCACTAGACCTCCATCCTAGGTGAGCTCCCATGGGATGGGGGTCAGCTCTGTCCCAGGCCTCACCACAGTGCTGCTGTGGAGCCTCACCCCAAGACCTCCAGCAGGAAGGGAGCAGCTCTGGGCTGTGCTGGCCTGGGCCCTGCTGCCAGGCCCCCAGGAGCAGGTGGCTGTGCTCAGGGCCCTGCCCCTCAGGTGCATTTCTGGAAAAAGTCAATCCTATGTAAGGTAGTCCTTATTTTAAATTAGTGCTGACCTGATGTTGATTTATCAATGAGAGCAATAATTCTGATCCACCAAGCCATCATTGATGGAACTCAGTGTAAAATACCCTCTTTTGCAATATAAACACAGACCATCAAATCCTTTTAAAGGAGTACCCATTCATAACATGCAGTATGTGTGCCTGAAATGAATTGATCTATAATATTTAGTGATGATGATTGATTTCTACCCAGAGGCAGGAGACAATTCATCAGGTTTTTTATCACCTTATGTAGCATCTCCATCCTATTCATGTCAAATTGTCAGACAGAATAAAAATGAGAACTTTTGGTGCTTGAAAGATAGAAATACTTTTTATTGCCAGCATGTTGTTTTCTTTACAGATTCTTTTTTTAAAATGGGAAAGTTCATATATTTAAAATGAAAAGGTGAGCTGAGGATTTTGAACTTTAGCAAATGGAATAGCTATTAGAACTGGCATATCCTACCTGCAAAAATAGGATGCTGGTTCCCCAAGAAGAGTCTTAACCTGAGACATGAGGTTTATGCTCTTATCTCATCTTGTGAAAAACATTAGGGTGACAGCACAATCCAGACTTCAACTTTTCATTTCGATTTAAAGCTGGCATATTCATCCACCCAATGTACCTTGTGCATTATCCCTCACTGACATTCATTTCATTCTAAGGAAGTTATACATTTCACAAAATTCAAACCAGATCCACCAACACTTCACATAGTATTTCCCTTTACTACATAAAATCTGCATCCAGAGTTGACCTCAGTTACAAAGGATTCTTGGGAGGTCAAACTTACTTGTTTCATGGGGAATGGACATAGCTTTCCCCTGTAGTACTACTGTATTTGAATTTAGCTGCTACATTTCTACTGTTTATTGAATTAAAACTCACAAATATCACAGGCATTTTTAAATTGTTGGTGATACTTACTTTTTGTGGTAAGTATTCATCTAACCAAAAAAAATAACAACCTAGAGAAAAAATGACATGCAGGGGAGAAAAAGGTTATAACTTTGTCTCAAGTTATTTACTAATCTTTAATATCCAGCAACAAAGGTTTTCAAGTATGTTTAAGTATAACTCAGAACACAAGCCTACTCAATGGGATATTTTAAAATAAAGAAGTGTGGATCTATATATGTAGCAATCCTTTCCTGCTAGGCATTCATTATATGAAATGTTTAACAGAACATCGATTCCTTCTCCCACATGATTCACCTACCCGCTCTTCTTCCTTCGGCAAACCTCCTTGCCCTATTTTGAACAATTTTTGTACTTATTCTTTTTAAAAATTCTCTGGTTTATCTAGGTGTTTATTTGGTTACTAGATATCTAGTCTCTCACCCCTTCATATCACCCTGACCACAGAGAGTTTTGCATAGGGAAAGTACCAAAGCAGAGACTTGCTGGAGGGAGGGTCTGCTGACCACCTTTGATTGGTTATGTCATGCAGAGGTGTTCCCTGCTCTCACTTCAGCTCATGTCAGATTGGTCAGAGGCATACTTGTAGTCTCCCTGCTTTAATTCCAGCTAGGGTTGCCTCAGAGAGCTAACGACAGACCAAACTGAAAGTAGGTTTGCTCTTCAGCACACACCTCTTCAGAGGGAAGCTGAGTGATGGTATGAATCCCTAACATCAGGAGAAGTCTTAGGTCAAACATGTTTGTCATGCCTCTGTTCATTTAAAAATAAGTAGAAATAAGGAATACAATTAATTTTGCAAGACTACGCTCAAAACTTAACTCAGCAGGAAAATATTGTAGATATCTTAGTAAATTCTTTTTGTCATTCCTTCTGACCATCAAGATCTGTATCTCCATACTTAGCACACTGTGTTTCCTTGGCTGTAACTGACACTCAGCTCACAGCCCCTAGAGCTGGGTCCTGGTAAGCATTAAAAAAAAAAAACCCCAACATTTTTTTTCTATATTCAGATAAGATTTTAGTCTCGGTGTCTTTCATTTTCTAATAGCCATTTGCTCATATTACTTGCTGTTGAAATTGCTGGGTCAATCATAAATACAACAAACGGTGGTTTTTTTTTTTAAAGACACAAAAAAAAAATCTGTAAATTGCCAGTGAAATAAGATTTGCACTGACCTCCTCTTTATTTCCTGTAAAGAAAGGAATTTTAATGACACCTGCTAAGGCTCTATGCCAGAGTTAATCAATACTAAATATAGAAGTAGAAAATAGAAGCAGGTCCTAAAATTTTCAGTTAACATTATGTGACTGTGCAAAGTGAACAGAAGACTTATCCCCTTATTTTAAAGCTGAAAGTTAATGTCTGACTACTCTGATTTTTAAAGACTGTGGGTAATATCCCATGAGTTCTCCAGATTCCTAGCGAAAATATCAAATTAATGTTAGGTTTGATGTGATAAATAATGACTTTGGAAAGTAATACTATGGATTTTTTTCCCAAATTAAACAACAGAATTTATCTGAACAAAACTTGCTGTCATCTAGTGGCATTACTTTTATATTCAAATATTTGTGCTAACTGCCTTGAAGTTTCTACTGACTTTGAGAAGGAGTGGGGATGTAGTCTCACCATCCTTTATCTGGTTTAACTGTATTTAATGGTGTTTTTTCAGCACAATTACTGAAAGAGTGGTTGTAATTAAAATAATTATACATACACAGAATGTGTATATTTTACAAACAGATTTTGTTTTTCTTTACAGTAAAGCTTTTATTGGCTTTTGAAACATGGCAATGATATGATATCTAAAACTGCTACAAATGAGTATTTGAGATTGCTTAAAAAATCACCAGTGAGGGCATCAGTAAAAACCAGATGTAATATAAAGAAACAGCATGACAAATTTCATTGGCAAGGTTCACTCTACTGCTTAAGGTGGTTAAAGCACACCAAGGAAAAAAAAAAAGCTACAAACAAAATCCAGTCAATCAATCCAAAATGAAATATATCAAGAATTATGTGTGTGTGTGTGCGTGTGTGTGTGCGTGTGTGTGTGTGTGTGCGCGCGCGTGCGTGCGCTTAGGTGTGTGTGACAAAAGGATAGAAATGGCAAGGATAGAAAGAAATACAGCCTAAAGGCTTAAAAGCACTCAAACATAACAGTACTTAAACTTGTATCTTAAACGTAACAATTTAGCAAAGGAAGAAGACTTACCAGCATTTCACTTAGCTTATAACTTAAATTAAACTTACTTACAGGCCAAACTTACTTAGATATCCAAGGCACTGAAACCCCTCCGAGAGCAGCATTTGTGCCCCATTTGCCAGAGCACAGGCACACGTGTGTGCACACAGACAGAAAGAGTCCGTGCCAGGGCCCTGTGAGAAATTCCCCTGGAGGGCAGGGAAATGCTCACTGCGGACGCTTTTGCATCTCCCCAGCGGGCGAAGGGTTGAGCCTCGAGGAGTGGGGGGATCGGCCCAGGGTCCCTCGTTGTTCAGCAGCCTCTGAATACACCAAACTCGAGAGCTCGCTGGCTCTGGGAGGTGCCCCCTCAGAGGGAGGGTGCTGGTCACACTCACTCCAGTCCAGGAGAGCTCCAAGGGCCGCATTTTGGATCGCTGTTTATAGGCTGTGAGCGAGCGGGCTTTAGTCACAACAATGTTTCATCGTGGCCACAGTTTGGGCAACTTTCTATGAAAGTGTGAGAACAAGGACGTTATGCCGATCAGACAAGAAAAGTAGCTTCCAAGACTGTTCATAAAAAAAAAGCAGGAGCTCGTTAGGCAGCAGCAGTTTCTGGGAGCAGATGGTGTTTCTGAGGGGCTCAAGCACAGGTGAGCCTAGGTGCTGCTCATCAAGGCCTAACGAGCATTTATGAGATCATGGTGCGGCCTGGAAAGAGGGAACGATGCACCACCGCAAAAACGAAACCTTCAGTAGCAAGTTGCAAATATGTCTGACTGAAGTCTATTTCTAGTTATTTACACCAACAGTTTTGTGTTAGGTTAGGTGCCTTTTACTGTTTACATTCAAAGAAAGGAAGTTTAGATTGTTTGGGGGGGGGGGTGTTATATGATTGAAGGTACCTGGAAAATTACACATTAAGTTTTTATGACTGTAGTAAAAATTTGAATTCTACTTATATTTCTCCTGATTGATTTACAGGAAAAATAGTTCAGAGATGCATGTTTATATCACTTAGACATCTGCATGCTCTGTTGTAAGTTTTTTAATTAATACATGAATACTGTCTCCAGCTAGGTTGAAATCCATTCTAAAATTCTATTAACAAATAGTTCCTCTTCTTTCTTTTGTCCTCTGTAAATAGTTCTTTCATAATGGCAAAGACTATATGATTGATTTTGATAAACCATTAGATCTAGAGCATACATAGAGGGTAGCCCCGTGATAAAATCTGTGGATTTACTCAGCAGGGCTTCACATTTTTAATCACGATGCAGATTCTCTATAAACTTGTAAATAAGTGAAAAATCAGTACATCAGACTAGCATACAAACTAGAAATTGGTTCTAAAATAATTGCTTCTCACTTGTCTTGTAGGGTCATGCATTTTTTTGGAAGAAGTCTGGAAATCCATCTAAGTACTACTAGTGACCACAAAAGTCAAGGCTTAGGACCAGCCTGACCCGACTTTCATACATCAAAGAGGCAATAGATAACTAAGGTTCAAACATGCCAACAAATGACCGAATGACTTGACCTTCTGTGGTAAAGCTGGGATAAACTCCACAGTACACAAAGTACTTAAACATCTAGGAGAGCAGCATTTCTCCCACATTTGCCATAGCATTTGCACACTTGTGTGCACACAGACAGAAAGAGTCAGTGAAAGGTACCTGTGAGAAGTTCCCCTGGAAGGCAGTGAAATGTACTATTTCTGACATAGCAAAAAACCTTTTTCTTCCAAGATTATTTCATTAAGCCATACTGAACAATTTAATTTCTCACTCACAGCAAGTTGTATTTGGTAAGTATTGTACAAGACATATTCCATACAGCCATTTCCTCTGGTTCAAACTTCTGCTCTCTTTTAGTCCAGAATGATAACAAGTTGTTTCCATCAACTAGAAGAAATATACTTACTATGCATATACAATATACATATTACCCATGCAGGGCTGGCCCTTCCTAAGTTAGTCTTGCAATTTATATCATGTTCTGTTTTTGTTTCACAAATAACATCTTCCATCAAACTGACAAGTCCTTTTCCTTAACTTTCTTCCATAATAAATATCCCACCTCTTAAATCTGTTTTCATTAGCAAAGACATGGGTGAGACAGAAAAGGCTTCTATGTGGGCAGAAGACGCTTTCATTTTCTTTAGCTATTATTGAATGTTTTTATTTGTGTTTTTACATCACTTCAGCATAATGCATCATATTATGACTGACAGGTCTGTAATGGGATTTTTTGCTGTTGTCATCAGGTTTCAGAAAAAAGAGACAAGTTTTACTTGTTTTGACCTGTAAGCACTTGTCAACATTGGACTTACAATTATTGTATAGCTTTCAGCTAGCAGTTTCTTGCCAGACATAAGTAACAATTGTCTACCTTGTAACTGATCCATTTTGGATTGTTCACTTTTCTGAAATTATTTTATCTGTTTAGCTCTTTAGTGAAATTCCTGCTCATCTGCCTGGAAATTTCCACTTACACAAGGAGTATGGTGCAAGGCTTGTTTTAACTAACTCCAGGCTTTACTTTCTTTTAAATTACATGGAAATGTTCTGCCCTCTAGCTTTTCATGTCTTCGAGCAGAAAACAATGTATTAAGTATTAGACAAAGGTATTTTAAAATTTTATATTGAATTAATAAGGCTGACAAAATAGTGAAAAAACAAGGCTTTTTGCTTTAAACGGTGTAATTAAAAGTTAATTACCTGACAAATAGTAAGTAGTATCGAATACATTATATGCAAAAGCACAATATCCAATTATTAGGAAGCTGTTAAACCCCTTACATAATAATCCTAATCAAATAAACACAAAAGTGGTCAATCAAACAATAAAAAAACAAATGAAAAAACCCCACACAGAGGTTAATTTCGAACACTATCTCAAAAGACTACTTTTTGCAGACTGGGGAGAAAAAGCCAGTTGACATACACTACACTGAAAGGTGTCATGTTAAATACACAAACAGCAGGCTGCTTTACCATACAGAACATTTCAAGTGAGTAGATGTGAAATCAGCTGGGAAAGAGCTGAGTATACAATGCACTTCCAAAAAGATAAAAATATCAGAATTCTTGCATTTTTGCCAAAAGTGATAAGAAAAAAAAACAACAAAAACCCCAGCTACTGGAGAAAGATAAAGCAGAGAACAAGCACACCTTAATACTACTTTATTTAGTTTCTTCTATCTGAGCTAAAACCCTTCAACTTGGTTTTGGATTAGATTTTGCCAGCAAAAGAAGAATGCACAAGCATTTGAGCAGCTTTGCATGCAAAAGAAACAGGATTCTTTAGCATCAACTATTTGGTCAATGTTTTATAAGTCAGGCTACTCTAATGCTCTGGAAAAAAGCAAATCTCTACCCATCATCAAGACCTGATATCAGGCTGAGAAACTGCCCAGACCCTCTTAGAGAGCCACTGCTAATGGCAGTGGGATTACAACTGCAACCCGCTCCCCCTTTCTCTCCCTAGAAATATACATTTACTGTTGTGTATGAGTCTGCATGTTCATTTTCAGGCACTAATGACTTCTGAAACAAAGATAAGATTTTGCATACAGTTGATATTTGTAGTTTTGTTCAAGAGGAAAAAAACATTTACAAAGAAATCTTGACCCACCTCAAAATTCACAAGGCGATTGCTTGGATGGGTAAATTTACCCAAGAATGTAAGAGTTTGAAAATAAATTCAATTTTTTAGGCATATGATATAATGTAAATGCTTTGTAATGTAAATGGTTTGTATATGGTTGTTCTATAAAAATATGCTCATATAAATGGTTCTTCCTTACTTTTGACGATGGTTGTTTACACAGTCCCCGCAAAGGCTTTTTTAAGGCAACTTTATATGCACAGGACAGACTTCAATGAGGCTGACATGCAGAGTGGAAGATTCCTGCAGCTTAAAGGTAACAGTTCAGGTATAACCATAAGATTGAAAAGCTTTCTGTTACAGCCCTTAGATTAGAAAAGATTTCAAATCAAATTAGAATATTAAGGTTGCTTGTTTCCACCAAAAAACCCAACCAAACAACCAAACAAAAAACCCACCAGTACATGTGTCTTCTCCATACCATCTCATCTCATTCCCAGTTCATTCTAATAAAAATTTATTTCTGGATAAACTTACTGAACTGGTGGCTTCAGCTGACTGTAATTAAAACATCAAAGAGGAATACAGATGCTAGGAACTAATTTAATAAATGAATATAGAAGATAAAACCTTACTTCATGGTACATGTTTAGTGTTTTGAAAATAACAGTTAAACAAGCAGCATGTGGGATTACCTGAGGGAAGCCACAATTAACATTCAGTGTTAACACTGTTAAATGAGAAGTGTTTGTCTCCTGCATCTTTCCTACAATTCAAAAGCTTTTATAGCTCATGTAACATTCAATTAAACATCAAAACACAACAGTTTGTGCTGTATTTTGAAATCACTTCCTTCAAATACTTTGATAATATATTATGTCATATGATGGTGCAAAGAGTCTGAAATCATTTTTGCCAGGAGCACAGAATTTTAAATTTTTATTTTATTTTATTACAGAAAATTTTGAAATTATTTAACTTTCACACATGTTCAAGTATGACTTCTTCTGTGGAATGGAATTTCACCCTCTCACAGCTTTTATCCCCTGAGTGATGAACCTTAGGTATGTTATTTTAGCATGTGTTGTTCCATCTGACTGGTTAGTTTTTAACTAAGTTCAGAACAGTTTTGCTCATACCAGCTGCCTACCTATCACTGCTGAATAAAAAACCACTAGAAAGACATATATAATCCTGTAGTAGGTTGAAACTTATTTGATGGACAAATTGCTGATCCAGTAGCGCTTCTCGCAATTTTGCATATTTAAAGGCAGCACAGGCACGGGAAATTCCTCTTCTTTGTTCCAGTTTCCTGCAGAGGGGTGGCTGGCCCAGGGTGGCCAGCCCAGGCCAGGCCTTCTTCCCCAACAAGGGCAACAAGCCGCCAGGAAAAGCTGTCCTGGCTCTGGGGGGCTTTTCCCAGGATCAGCCTTAAACAACAGGTAGCTAAGAAACAGCTGTGAGTGGC
>QWTY01015903.1:0-13671 GCA_008033365.1 Pseudorectes ferrugineus | reverse complement strand
TGTTTAAAGAGAAGAAGTGGGGTGGAGTTGTGGAGCTCACTGTCCATTTCCTGCACTGTCTCTCTTCTTGCACCAGGTCATAAGTTAGCTGCTGATCTTACTAGCCATGCCTTGGAGAACAGAATCGGGCTGGCTGGTCAGCCAGCTGCTGGCCCTTGGCAAGCTCGGGCATTTCCTGAAGTGCTGCACAGAAGGCATAGCACTGCTTCTGCTACTTTCTGTTTAGTCTGCTCTTCTGCAGCCAGAGCTCAATAACCTTGGCTGATGGGCACAAAGGGCCCTGGGGAGGGAAAGATACTGCTCTTTTTCACTCCGAGACATGAGTTGAAGGCACAGTGGGGTTATTAAGGCAAGGTTTAAATGGCTCAATTTGAGAAATGCTGCATGTTACAGCAGTAGTCAAATTAAAGTTAGACATAGTATAGCTGCAGCTCTCACTGTGCAGAAATAGCCTTGATGAATACTGACAGCAGTCTCCTTCTGAAATTTTGTTTCTGCATGTTTGAGGAGTTCCTTTTTTTAAAGAAAAAGACCACCTCTAATGCCTTAAGTTGTGCCAATATTACGCAGTTTTCAGTAATTTTTGAAAGTTATCTATTTGCTTATTTGCTTGCATTAAGAAGGAATCATAAAGCTTTACATCTGCATTGGGAGTGTGTAGTCATATGCTACATTGTAGAAAATGGTGCTTCTTTAGAACAGTTTTTGAGACATATTTTAGAAATATTAAAGGATAATAAAAGATTTCATGCATGTACAACAGTTTCAAGCTAGCATGTGAGTGCATGTAGTTGTTGATTGTTTTCTTCTGAAACAGTAGTGTTTTCTGAATAGTCTAATATTATGTCTTCTGAATATCTCATTAGCAGACAGAGATGTGAAATAGCTGTTGATATTTTGATTAATTTTTTCCCCCACCAGCTCTTCCCATAGGTGTGCAGGATGGCAGACCGGTAGATGGAGCCCTGTGCCAGCAGCCAGCCTTGAGCAGGCTCGTGAGCGAACCCGCAGCCTCTCTAACCGGAGCGCCAGGCGGGAGTGGCTTCTTGAGCATGTGTCTGTGATATGTTTTATTCATATAAATGAACATGGGTTTAAAATTAAATGTCTGCTATTAGCTGTGCAAGTCAAGGCAGTGACTGTGTGCTGAGATGCTTAGGGACAGTTTTGTGGTGTTCATGACGGGCAGGCGATCGGGTGAAATACCCTGATCTGTTCCGGAGTGCTGCAAGGACGAGAGCCCATGTGGCTTGCCACGTTTTTTCAGTTAACTTCTGAGTCAGCTACATGTCCTTAGGCAAATCTTGGTTGGAACCATCGAAAACAGGGCCTATGGGCAGCTCTAAGAAACTTACAAGGCAGATTAAAATACAAGTTTTGGGATTTAGTTTTGTATTTTTGTTTCTCATATATGCTAACTGCTGATTTTTTTTTTAAACCGTATTTTTGCGTATAGAAAAGTTTTTTTTAAACCATATTTTTGCGTATGGAAAATTGTTGAATAGAGCAGTTCAGAAATTCAAAATGAGCAGTAGCTAATCTTGAGTATTGCCTGTTTTGCACAGTATGTGTCCACACCCGCAGCCCAGAGCTGTGTTACGTGGCTCAACTAAATGATACAGTGGACTCGGTTTGTTGACATTTGTGTCGGCCACTTGTAGAACTGTGAAAAATGTCCAAGTTTTTTGCAACTTTCTTTAGAAATCAGTTTACCTGATGAAGTTTTGTATATAGACAAGTTACTCTAGTGTGAGAACAGTTCTTAAATAGCAAGATGCTAATTTTATTTGAAAATTTGAAATGCGGTTCTTAATTTTAAAGGCAGAAAGGAGGGAAGTGTTTGAGAGATAATAGGTAGTAAGGTTTTGTTCTTGCTGGGTTTGTGCCAATAAGTCTATGCTTGAAATATCTGAGAGATTAGTATTATTCTGTGATTGTAACAGGTATGCCATTTCTATAACATATGCCCTGCATTTTTTATTTGAAATTCCAAGTGTCTTAATGTTTACATTTCAAAACAATGGGAAGGGTGTGGGTCCCTGGTGTTTTTGCTCTGACTAATATTTCTGTGCAGTAACACTCCTGTACTGTACCTTATATCTCAAAAGAAAAATTAAGTCATTCTCAAAGCCTCCAGATTTTTCTGATGACTGTATGAATACTGGGCTAAGTTGCAATCTGAAATAATCTTTAGAAATGTGTTTCTACCTGCTGTTCATTATGTGTGTTAAATTGGCATTCAGATGTTAGGGAATGGACTTAAAAGTGAGATTGTGAAAGCATTTGTCAAAAATAAATTATTCCGTTAGAAATCTACTGGAATTGTATAATTTTGTTTGTTTTATTTGTTTTAATGGTTAGTATTCACTTTTGCTTATGGTTTGCAAAAACGAAATTATGGATTTTCTTTCACATGGCGCATGGTTGGATGGGGTTTTGAGCAACCTGGTCTAATGGAAGGTTTCCCTGCCCATGGCAGGGGGTTGGAAACAGGTGATCTTCAGGGTCCATTCCAGCCCAAACCGTTCTGTGGTTCATGGTAGCAAACTAGTACAGCACTCCAGTCATTCAAACCCAGTTATTTGTTGCAGTCTTCAGAGGAAGCTCTGGACAGTATTCCAACTTGTTACTGTTTCAGTGCATTTTTAAAAAACAGACACAAATCACAACTATAAACATCCTTGTGCTTTGGAGGGAGAGAATAAAGAGTCAAGTGTGGGGTTGACCCCAGCCAGCAGCTAAACACCTGCACAGCTGCTCGCTTGCTGCTCCTGCCAGCAGGCTGATGAAGAACATAAGGAGAGTGGAAGAAAACCCGTGGTCCAAGACAAAGACAGTTTAATAAGCAAAGGAAAAGGAAGGAAGAACAAACCAAACAAACAAAACTAAAACCAAGAAAAATTTATGCAAACATAGTCACTCACCACCTCTCACCTGCAGCACACTACGGTCCAGCCGGTCTCAGACAACAGCTGCTTTGGAAGAAAAACCGCATACCCCCTTCTTTGCTTTACCCAGTTTCCATTGCTAAGCGTGACATTATATGGTATGGAATATCCTTTTGGCTGGTTTGTGTCAGTTCTGTCCCTCACAACTTCTTGCCCACACCCAAGCTACTCTCTGGAGTGACAGAGTTGGTGGGAAACAAAAGCCTTGATGCTGTGGAAGCAGTGTAAGCGATATTCAGAATACTGGTATGTTATGTATGGTATGTTTTAGCCATAATCCCAAAACACCAAAGTACCATGTGCGCAATTACGAAGGAAGTTAACAACATCCAAACCAGAGTCAGTAAAAGTAGTGACATATCTTTTCAGTAGTAAAAATACTCTTTTCTAGAATGTGTTATGAAAAGCATTTTGTAAATTTGTAGCAGCATTGGTGATAGACACTTAGATGGATATACAGCTTAAATTTTTGAGGGAGTAATTCATAAGTTTATATAAATACAATTTACTTAAAGCAAGTGTCAATTTTTAAAATTTTAATAATAATTTAGAAGAAATTTTACTTCTATGCAACAGTGACTTCTCACATATGAAGTTGCAACATATGTATTTGGCATTAACGATGTGTCTTAAGCCACCATTGTTTTGTTTGAGAATGATCATGCGCTTTTGTTTTGAGCCACCATGTTTTTGTGTTCTTTGAATTTTGATTTAGTTAGTATTAGAGGCAGTGATATTAGCACAAATAGGTAACTGTAGCAGAATATAAGTATTTGACTTGAATGTTTATGAAAATAAGCTTTCCCTGCCTCTCAAGAGCATGGTTACAAAGTTTAGCTCATGTTCTTGTTAAAGGGATGTTTTCTTTGGAGAGGAGGGTTTGTTTTGTTTTTTTTCAGAAAAAGTTTGACAGCAAAGCTTTCAGTGAAATACAGGGTAGAGCTGAAAAGACAAAATGTTCAGAAAATTACATTCCAATGGATGTTTGCCCTTAGAAGCAAAAGAAGATCTTAATAATCTCGTATAATGCATGAAATGAGTGGTAAAGTCAACAGGGTGGATATACTGGTCATTGAAAGGTGAGGGAAATAAGACAAGCCTTCATTAAAATTGGCCTTTAAATGTTTTTAAAAAACAAAATATAGAAACACCAAGTCTTGCACCTGCCAGTGCAAGGAGAACATCATGAAAAGATGAGTGATAACCAGTGTTTTTCTGTGCTTGATGCATCAGTTGAATTTGGCAGTTGCTCTGAAGAAAGTGGAGACCACCTCTGTGTGTTCAGCATTCCTTATGTATCAGCACCTGAGTCCTTTGAGAGATTTTATGTAGTGCCTGAAGCATTCAGCAGGGAAGTACAGCACATGTTGAATAGCAAAGGTGGTAGTGAGGACTGATGTTTTGACCCAGGGAAGATGATAGAAATGTGCAGCTAGCAATTGTGAGAAGCTTTGGGAGGTATCAGAGCTTCTAGGCTCTGGTTCTCTCTCAGTCCAAAAGATCACAGGTGGTAACTGAAACAGATTAATTTGTAATTCTTATATAAGCATAAGTAGTACATTTTTCGGCTGACTACAGAGTACCTCAAAGACCTATTGATAGTTGCCTCTAGCCTGAGATTTTATCCCTGCCACAGTGGTTTTTTTTAACAGGTTACATTGTGTGGGGAAGGAGATTATGGTAACTTAAGCCATATAAAGAACTCCTGCAAAACACAGAACAAAACATTAGCTTGTGCAGAGGCTTGTGATCTTCTGTATTGATCAGGTGTAAAACAACAACTGATTGAAAAAGGTCTCATGATCTTCTGAGGTCTGAGTGGTTTCTGAGTGCACATGGGGGAAGAAGGGACACATGGCTGCAGTCTTACAAGCAAAACTATTTTGACTGAGGTCCTTGAACTTTTTTTATGACTTAAATTTGCATCTAGCAGCAGGACTGGGCAAAGCTTTAATATTCTGAGTTTAGCTTTTATTTAGACCTAGAAGCTCACTAGCTCTAATGGCAAAGCATCTTTCAAAATCTTAACTATTCTGTCAGTAAAACACATGCGGTATTATACTTGCAATCTGGCTCATGCCTAGAAACAGTTTTTGTGCTGGCCTAATTACCAGTAATTATGGTGCTCTTTTATAGCAGTAAAGAGAGCTAGCAAGGTAAATTAGTCTAATACTGACATTTATGAGCTAAGCAATATGGACTGTTCTGTTCTTAGAAATGTGTTGTATGAAATTATAGTTGAAAGCCAATTAATCAACTAAGAGGGAAATTTACCTGATAGCTAATGTATCTTAAATTATGTGCACTTCTGACACTTAGCCTCTTCTGAAGGTTGAACTACTTTGGTGGTGGTTTAATTCTTATTCCCCTTTGGAGCTGGGGAGTTGTGCTGGCTTCCCTGCTCAGCTTTGCAAATGCAGTGTGGTTCAAACTGATGTTACTGCGCTTTATCCACCAATGAGCAGTTTTGCCCATTCCCTATATCTAAGGTACAGATTCCAAGTGGATATGTCACAAAATCCTTTCTTCCACATTTTGTGTTAGTAGGACAGATTTGAGTCATTATCTCTAGGATAAGGAGATGGTAAAACACCTTAGTAATTCCTACAGGGACTGTTTACACAGAAGAAGGATATTCCTGTTTCACCCTAGATCTTGCCAAAGTTTTTGTTGCTTATATGGTTTTTAAAGTAGCATGAATTACATTCCAAGGATTTTTATCTTATTTTACATTGTTTATATATGTGTCTATGTATATAATTAAAGTAATGGTTTACAGTTTTTAAGGATTTGGCCAAATTAAAACTAAAATTTTTTTAATATATGCCTAGTTATGTGTTGCAATACCGTTTGACTGTAGGTTTTTTGATAATTTTTTCTTGATTTTCAGAAGCTATTAAGGAATGCCTGTACCTATTTTTGTATAAAATCTGCTTTGATAACAGATAAACAATTTGATATTTCTACATATGAAAGTCTGTATACAAATAGTATTTAGATAAGCTGCTTTAATCATTTATTGTGCGTATTTTATAATTTTATAGTTAATTCAGAAAGTTAGAGTAATTGTTTTTGTTGTATACTTTTGTGACTGGTTGTAAATTAATCACGGAAGTACAATGTCAGTATTAATTAATTATGCAAGTAAACCAAATGGCTATTTCATTATTTTATTGAAATGCCAAGAGTTTGAGGAGATCTTTTGTCTTAATAGATTAGCCAGAATTCACTGGGAAGTCTTAGTATGTTTAAGGCAATGGGAAAATATTGCTTTCAGTACATCCTACAGAGATCCTGTTTAAAACAGATGACAGTCTGTCACATTCAGTAGCACATCAGTCATCAGATTTATTCTAATTCCTTAAGCTGAACATTTCATTCAAGCTTGTAGATTGTCTTGTCAAGCTACCAAAAGACTCATAGCTTTTCTGCCAAGCATAGAGTTGCACCAGCAGTTCACAAATAAATGCTAAGCTGCAAAAATATTGTTTATTTTCTTTAACCTTTTATTCAGTTAGCTACACTGTTCTTTCGTGTTGTTTTCTCCACGTGTGTTTGTCACAAGGTATTCAAGGGACTGCTTCCTAAACATGCCTCATCCTGACCACAGCCACTTCAGACCAAGGACCACTCATTTTGGGGCGTGTTGTTTTTACTTGTAGCAGTCTAGACCACCGTGGTTATCACATTCCTCCTCTGATCACAAAGGCCCAGTGAGCAGCTTCATTTGCTGCAGACGTGAAGGAATCCCACTGCTGCTGCACATGCAGCTGTGGTGTGGCCAGTCTGGCTCTGTGCAGAGTGGCTGTGGACTTCTTGCCTTGTATGGAAAGTGACACTTTTGCTGTCGGCCCATATGGCCCTGACATTCTTTATATTTATTCATCACAATCCTTTTAGGATATTTTCTCATGCTGTATTGTGTATGTCTGTGTCTTTTTTTTTTTTCATTTCCTGCCTGACCTTCTCTAATTCTGAGCCTTTTGCTTTAAATGAAGTCTTCTGTGTAAACCGTAGCACTCGCATATGAAGTCTACTTAAGCCTTACATGGTAGTGAGAACTTGACTTGAGACATACTTTCTTTGAAGTCAACATATGTATGTCTGAGGTAGTAAAACATTGAGGATGGTTGGTTGAAGTTAATTAATTGAATTAAGAAAAGAAAGTAAACTATTAGGTAGGTGTATTTGTATAAATTACATTTAAGGCCAAAAAATTACTTGTTAAAGTACTGAAAGCCTCATGTCCGGATAAGACTAATCTCTATATTAAATTGCTAATGCTATGGCATTCAATATAGAGTTGTGACTGCCCTTTAATAGGAAAAAGACTTCCTTGGTTGTCTCTTTTAGCTATTAAAAAATTAAATCTAAGCTGTCTGTTAATAATTTTCCAGAATCACCATCTTCAGAACTCTACTTTTTACTTCTAATTCTTCACTGTAACTTGTAATTTCTTCTAGTATGTGTTTTTTCTGTCATTTACATGCAGTGCTACATTTTCTCTCATAATCTGGTGTTTTTCTTTGTTATAAAGCTCTGCTATTTTTAATACTTTTTCTTGGTCTGTTAAATGGCCAGTGTGTTCTTTTAGCAGGCTTATTCCTTGAATGGATATGCTGAAAGACATATTGTACATGTCTAAAAAGGAACTGTGGGGTTGAAGCCCTAGATAAAATTAAAGCCTGAGTATATAAAAAAAAGATTGTTAAAATGTCAAGATAATGAAAAGTCAGAAAATAAATTATGCCTATTATTAATTTTGAATTGTATTCAAACATAGAAATATGTATCATAGACAAAAGCTGATTACAGAGAGATAAAATTCAATTTTACACTAGGATAATTGTTTTAATGTATTTTACATTTATTTATAAGATCAGATAAAGGCCTGGAATTCTCAATATAAATCACAGTATGGTCCTGATGAATGCCAAGGTCAGTAAAAGGAAACCCCGTCACTTGCAAAACACATTGCTACTGCAGAAAATATAAAGTGAATAAAATGAAACTGATAAGCACCATCTTTCCTACTATACATTCGTTACTTGTATTATAATGTTAGAGCTTAGACAAGTTTTGTTTTTTCAAAGGAGTGAATAGGTATCAATGCTCTCAGCATCCTCCCATATATTGTCTGTAGCCAAATTAACATACCTTTGCTAAGTAGAGATTAATGCAAAACTCACTTGAGGTCTGTGAGTGAGAATGAACTGTTGTCACAGTAACACTGAGAAATTAGATTGGCCCTATTCAAACAGTCTTGCACGTGCTGGAGATGTAGTTGTTGGGATCCATATGCCATGTAGATGGTGGGGCCCATGATTTAAGAGTACATTTCTGTAATAAATTACTTCCTATCAGGAAGGCTTATTTTATCCAGAATCAGATCTCTGGTACGTCTTCAAGAGAAGGAAATTTAACTATTTTTCAGACTTGACAGGACAATAAAATGGTTTCTAGGTTCTCACAGAAGTGATTCTGTGTTGGGTACCTCAGCTGAGCATCTGGGTCAGTTTGAACTAAAAAAAGAAGACAACCTCTCAGTAACCAAATTTCAAGCCAGAATTTGAAACATGTAGGTAGTGAACTGAAATGGCTGCCATTCATCTTACCACACACATTTAATAAATAAGCTGTAATGTTCAGTGGTGGGTTTTTTCATATGTAGTGTATTGGAGCTTTTGAGTCCTAGGACAATAAAAAATAGACTTCTTGACATGGCATCCGCTTCACAAAAAAATGTTACTAGACCTGACAGGTGTTTCATCAAGCTGGACATTTTTCACGTGTGTTGGCTTCCAAAACATGGCTTCATCAGCGGCCTTTATTCGGCAGCAAGGAGTTCTGCACCTGTTGCTTTTTATGGAGTCCAGCTTTTTTGGGCTTCTGGCAAAGTACCAGTGTCACAAAGGTCAGGAATTTGCACTGTTACCTGAGTTAGATCATGTCAGAGAGTTGTGGCAATGAGTAGTGACTCCACAGCGGTACGGTGAGGAACTGGTGTCACTGAGCAACTCTTCTAGGTAAGTGCTGGGATTACAAATGGTCTCTCCTTTTCTTCTGAAGTTGTAAGTTTTTTATAAGCTTGTAACTTGTTCTGCTTTGGCAAAGGAAGGGCCACTGCTTCAGGGTCAGAATGTGATCTTTAGTTGTCAGGTAGGATTCAGGGTAAATGGTTTTGCATGCCAAATGTTTTAACAACTATGGAGTTCTAGTATAGTGCTTGGTAAGCTTCTGCACAGGCCGTAGCTCAGCAGCTTTCATCTGCTGGGCTGGTGATGAGATCGCTGAGGTCTGCTTCCATGTAATCAGGCTTTCTTTCCAAATGCTGAAAATTGATTAGACTGCAGAAGTACAGATACAGAAATTCAGCTACCTGTGAGAATAGACTCACCTTCCATTTTTTGATACAACTGGATTTCTTTCAGGATCATAGCGAGGCTGTTCCTGATTCAATACAATTGTGAAAGGGCACTAGTGGACCCCGTCCACCTGTTTGTTCCTGAAATATAAAAGAATGAAGCATCCATGAAGGATTCCTTTGTCATAAAGGTTATGGATTAGGGTGCGATGGGTGTCTCCAGAGAGTATTATTGTGGGATGTACAGTCAACCAGTTAAGGGTGTTTAAGTCAGTTTTCTGCACTACAGCAGCATAAATGTAGGGTGACATAAATATGCCTGGGAACAAACTTGAGCTTCTTGCTTTATAGACTCAGAATTTGATGGTAGCAAAAATCAACAGAGTTATGGGGTGTAACACTTCGCACAGTGTGCTGAAGGTGACTGCTCTGCAGGTGTACAAGGTAACTAATTAAAACAGTTTCCCCTTGAAATGTAATTTTGTTCCTCCTCTTCACTATCCAGTGGTAGACTAATATTTGTCTCCGGAATGTTTTTCCAGGATCTGAAGTGGAATTACAGTATCTGAAGGTTACTAAATATTAGGCAAAAATTATAATTCTCTTCATAGTTTAAAAGTATCTTTCATATTTCAAAAACCCTCCTGGATGTACAATTCTTTTGGCAAACATTCACTGTCTTGCACTAGAGAGAAAACTTACTATAAATAGCATAGGCTGCTTTCATAGTGAGGTTCCCCTCCAGCTGTATCCAAATTTACCTTAAAAGTTGACAACTAAAAAAAAATCAAACTAGATACTTTATTGAGAACCCATTTAGTGTTACATATGACACTTTCTTTCCAATAATACAGCCATTCATGTCATTAGAGAGGTTGGGGAAATTAAGAATTATCTGTACATCTTCAGCTCTTAAAAATCCCACATGTAATAAAAACCAGTGATGGACCTGGATTTTTTGAAACTGTAATCCTCTATAATATAATTATTTTTGAAAGTGTCACTGTTTAGCAATACAGCAATTATACTGCAAATAAAAGAAAAAATTTGTTCCACTGCTACAGAAATTCATTCAGATTAATGTTAAACCCCAGTTATAAAGAAGTTCATAAAAATTATCAGATGTTATCCAAAATGTTTTGGAAAAAACCTTTATCTCATCTTATTAAAGAAAAATGTGATCAGAGTATGGGTTTGCTAGTTATGGGGTCTCTGGACTTCTCAAATGTCTTGAGAAACAGGTTTTTAGGGAGGTGTCTATTAATGGATGTCTGAGTGTAGGTGTGTTTTTTCAATCTGTCCTGAAAGCACTGCAGAAAACCTTATAAGTACTGAACTACCTTTTCCTTAGGTTTAGTTTTTATATAGTGAGTATCCTTGATAAAAAACAAAAATAATCTTACACCTCAGTACAGTTCAGTGTGGTGAGTAAATTAAATTGAATTCACTTAACTCTTTTCAGGCCGACAAGTTATGGCAAAAACAGCAACCTTTCCACAACACCTCCTTTCCCAAACCAGACTGCTCAGCAGATGCACAGTCCAGCTGAAGAACTGAATACAGTTATTCCTTTGGATTAGCAGAAATATGAACAGATATAATTGAATAGATATCATGGCTTTAAAGTCTTGAAGAAATTAGAAGACAAATGTTCAAGACCACGTTGAAAGCAGTGTCAAAGGGTCATAACTTGTACCAGAAAAATTATGGGTTTTTTTTTTTTTTTTTTACATTAAAGTCTGAACATGTTAAGATTTGCCTTTGACAGTAAGGAGTTAGGAAAGCACAACACTAAAAAAAGTTGCTTTCATTTATAATGAATTTTAGGAAATATTTCAGAAGACTTTCTTCTTTCCTCCCAGTTGGACTATGAAATAGGAAGTTATTTAGGAGTTTTCTTAGTGTTATGATTAGGCACAGGTGCCATAGTAGTGCACATACCTAACTTTGTCAGGTGCTCCTTCAGCATGAAAGGAGAGATAAAACTGTGGAGCCTGCAAGTCTTGCAACTTCACAATGTCCAAGAATGTCTTCAGAATTATTCTGAGTATTTGAACTGTTGGCCAGATTTTCCATTCTTTTAATCTTGTATTTATCTACACTTCTATAGCTATAAAGTCTTGATTTTTTTTTTTTTTAATTTTTATCTTTTAGTGATGCCAAGCAGTGAAATAGGTAATAACCACAACATCTGACAAACAAGCCTCAAAATATTCAGCACAATTATGTGCAAGAGAAAGCAGTCATAAAAATAAGTCTGGGTTTCAGAAGTACTAAGGAAGGATTTTTCCTCCTTCATCCAGATTTACAACTCCTTTGCTCCACCCAGGAATAACTGGTCTGGGGCCAATATTCAGCTGCTGTCTCAGCTCTAGTGTTTTGGCAACGTATCTTGATGAATGAAGGAATAATTAATGCAAGATATTGGAATTTAGGATGAACTTGCAAGAAAGAACAAAACATCCATTTCCTCTTACAAAAAAAAAAAAAAAGCAAAAAACCTCAAAGAGAATAATCTTACTGAAAATGGCTAGATAATCCTAGGTCTTGAATTTTTCTAGGATTTTTTTTTTCAATTTGTCTGTGTGGAAAGAATCTGATGTTAACAGTAAGAACCCCCAATAAGAAGTTTTTCTGTCAGTTGTGTAACCCTCAACTTATATGAAAATCTTTGTAGTTTATATTCTCAGAGGAATTCTTTAGGGCTTCTCCACTGTAAATTATTTTCATGGTTTTGGATGAATAATGTGCTTACTAAGGGTTTAAAATGAACTTTCTTCAAAACCAAGTAAACAAAATTGGGTTTTTTAAAAAACATATTTGTCCAGCTTCTTCATTCTGTGTGTTGCATATCACTATAGATAATCAAAAGATCAAAGAATGAGAATGATCTATGTATTCAAATACTAAATAAAAAAAAAAGCTGGACTATTTCATTGAAAAGGAGCAGAAATGACAGAGTTTTCATTATGTGTGTTCTGACATTTCTGCTTGTGTTTAAAATTGTCCTGCACCTTGCTTTGGAAGACCTTTTGTAACTAAGTTTTCCATTGTTCATAACTTTTAACATTTTAGACAGGTTTTTTGGGTTCTTTTTCACAGAAGGAATTTCCTGCCTTCCTGTGAAGCTGACTTATTTTTTGTAAGTTTCAGCTGAGAGAAGGTTTTGGATTTTTTCCAAGTGAGAGTTAAAGGATAAATACATTGTTTTCCCTGACATAAAAAAAATGCAGCAGTTTGATTGTTAACCTTGTATGTGATTATGTTTTGCATTGCTTTCTTAAAGTTTGGCAGGGAAAATGATCCACTGTCAGAAATATCTGTTACGTGACTGATGATCTGAACTTTTTAAACTTCAGCTAGTGCCTCTTTTTTTCCCCTTCTGGTTTTTTTTTGTTTTGTTTTGTTGTTGTTTGCTTGTTTGTTTGTGGTTTTCAGCTGCCTGGCACTGATTTGCAGTCTATAGTGACTCCCCTTTAATCTTGTACCTTCTTCTGTTGGTGCAACATCAGGAAACAGTGCAACAATTGCTATGGTGCTGAATGTTTGCAGGTTTAGCCTCTTCAGCCTTTAGCTTACATTTAAATTCTGGGCATTCTTGACAGACTTAATTTCACTGATGTGTCTCTGCTTCTCATTGAGTTTTGGCCCACCTCAGAATATCTGATTCTTCTCTGGAAGTTCAAGATCATTTCTGAATGTGTAGCTTCTTATTTTGAATTGTACTCTTTTTCATATTTCTCTGGTATTGCAATAAATTTCAGGGAAGCATCTGGATTAATTTTCTAAAATTATTAGCCTACTTATCATACCTAAATAAGCAACTGCATGTAAGGCATGGTATATATCATGCATGTTAAGTATATTGTAAAGCACACAGTCAATGCATAAATGCTGAAAATGCTCAGAAATGTTGTTGTTGGAATGTAGCAGACATAAAATCATAGGATAATTTAGGTTGGAAAAGACATTTAAGATCATCAAGTCCAACCATTAATGCAGCACTGCCAAGACCACCACTAGACCATATTCCCTAGTACCACATCTACACGTCTTTTAAATACATCCAGGGATGGTGACTCCACCACTTCCCTGAGCAGCCTGTTCCAAAGCTTTCCAAACCTTTCTGTGAGGAAATTTTCCCTAATATCCAGTCTACACCTTCTCTGGTGTAACTTGAGGCCATTTCCTCTTGATCTATTGCTTGTTACTTGGAAGAAGAGACCGACCCCTGCCTCACTACAGCCTCCTTTCAGGTAGGTGGAGAGAGCAGTAAGGTCGTCTCTCAGCCTCCTTTTCTCCAGGCTAAACATCACAGCTCCCTCAGCAGCTCCTCATAAGACTTGTGCTCTAGACCCT
>QWTY01015902.1:13331-25294 GCA_008033365.1 Pseudorectes ferrugineus | reverse complement strand
AGTCCCTTATGCATCCATCAAATAGGGATCAAAAGATGACTGGCTTTAAATTAACAGTCTGACAAAGCACTACAAAACACAGCTATCGTGGAAAGATTGATATTTAGTCTGTTATGCTAATGAAAAAATAAATGAACACGTAAGCCTTACAGACAGATTCAGACTTCTAAAATATCTTATCCCACCAGCATTGATGCGTCATTATTTTCAAGTTCAGCTATATTAATCCTTGCAATCTTTCCAAATGCACATCTTAAAAGTATGTCTTCCAAGTAGTTTGCAGCACTTCTGATGACTAGAGGTTCATTCCAGGAGAAATCTTTATGTAATGGCCTCATCACCAGTTACACAGGTGAGAAAAAAAGAAGTCAGAAAGCCTTATTTGTAGCTGTGTCTTTCTACGATGACTGTTATAGCAAAAGATTATACATAGGCCTAGCAATTGCTACACCTCAGAAAAGATCACGTAAGTGACAATACAGCATTTGTCCATGGCAACATATACAAGGGCAACAGTTGCTAAAATTGACGAGTGCTAAAAACAGCAGAGGAACTCACAGATAAGGTTCTCCTTGGGCAGATAGACTAAAATCCGTAAGCCCTGTTTCATCCTGGAAGAGCAAAACTTCCTATTTTCTTAAAAAGCCCAATATTTGGGGTTCATAAAGCCATCATAAACCAAGATTGCTCCTTCTCCAGCAGTTACCCTACATTGCCAAAGCTTTCTTACTTTACTATTTCCTCAAGTACTCCATAACATCAAGGATTTGTGGACTTGAGGGGGAGCAAAGTAAAATAAAAATAAAAAGTATATGGGGAGGGAAAAAAAGCGTAGGCCACCAACAGGAAACATAATTCAGTGAAGAGCAAGTCAAAACCAATCCCTCCCATACAGATGGCTGACAATGGTGCCCTCACAACTAGAACTGAAGTTGGTTCTTTCATTCTCCTTGGATAAGCCATCTTCCAGCTTTGAGCTGAGCCCCACACCAGCTCCCAAGTTGTGCTTTACAGTAGATTTAATTACAGCACAACCCAGTCTTTTAAGAACAGGAACACAGAGCATATACAGCTCCCCTGAGCCATCACAGCATTGGGGTTTGGTCCAACTCCTACGTGCTGTCCTTAAGCAGAAGTGTTTGGAACATGTCTTTCCAGCTAAGAGCTGATTGTATCAAAATACTCAGTAAGAAAAAATATCCCCCAGTTCATAGGAGTGCCACATGAGTTCACTTCTGGTTGCAGGCAAGATTTAAACAGACAGTCTGGGGATACAGACTCGGGGCGTGTGGGGAGAGCGAAACACCTCCAACGTCCGCACAGATCCGCTGCTAAACCCCGCTCCTGCACACGCAGCTCCTCATGGTGCACAGCACAGGCTCCTGCTGGCAATTTGAGCCTTTCTGCCTAAGGCAGCGTGCTTCTCAGCCTGTGCTCTGCTGGCTGAAAAAACTCTGTTTCTCTCCTTGCTCTCCGAACATAAATTCTCCACAAGCTGCGTTGAGGCTTTGCCTCCCCTCAGTGAGTTGTTTTCCAGAGCACATTGGCTTTCTGCGGAGTAGTTCCTCCAGCAAAGGGCTGGTTTTGACTTTTGGGCAGGATACAAAGCTTACGCATACTAATCATAAATTTATTTACAGGATTAGCAAATCCCCAAGTTGTGGTTTGGGTGGGAAGGGAAGGATGGTGTTTAAATGTGAAAACTATGATAAGACAGTGTTAAGATTAAGGTGTTAAGATATGAAAACTAGCATCTCCCCCTTGATCAACTAAAATACTGTTAACTCTCTTTTCTCCAGGAAATCTAACTATTACTAGGAACAAGATGTACTTTGCCATGTTTTCAAGCCTGCTACTTTGATAAATCTCCTCCCCCATACTGGATCATTCACACAGAGCAGCCACTATGCCCAGTGTCAAAGAGAAGAAGAGCCTGAGATGTGATGCATAAGCCTCTGGCTTTAGAGTTGCAGACACAAACCAAACACCAGTAAATCCACACAGAAGTCTCATGCAAACCAACCACCTGGCAAGGTAAGGCAGGAGCCAGGCAGAGTCCCAAGACAATCCCTAACAGAGTTCTGTAGGGTTGGACCTGGCCAGAGGGTCCCCCCATGCTTCACTGAGGGAAGATAGGTCTCACTCCCACAGGCATTTCCCATCTCACTTCTCTCAGGACAGTGTGAATGATTTTTTATAGAAGATGACCAGCACATTAACAGCACCAAGAAAAGTTTAGACTAATGCTCTTCCAGCAGCTGGTGGGTAACCAGAGTTTAAAACACCATCAGGCCATATTGTCCATACCAGCAGAATTGCCACTACTGCATTATACTTTCCATGCTGGTAGACATTAGCAGGAGCAGCAGGTCATGTTTTAAGATATATTATGCCCAGAAATAGGCTACCACAAGCCAGTAAATTGCACATGGTTTGAGCCTGCCCTAGGAAACCATGGTCTACTCTACAGGCATGGCTGAGTCAGCCACCAGAGACATGGCTTCAGTTACCAAAATCATCCTACAGGAAACATGCCCATGACACTGCATACAGTCTTAGTGGATGATTGGAAAGTGACTAAAATATTAGGAAAAAAAAAAATCAACCTTCTCTTCTGCAAAACAGTTCCTGTGGCTGCTTAAGCAAAAGGGAAGATGATACCATCTCCTCTACCAACATTTGCGTCAGAGCAACAGCTTGCAGCAGATAACACCACAGTTCCGTGATTGCACAGAATTTCTGGCCACTACCATCTTCAGATTTTGTTTTTCCCCTTTCCTGAAGGGATGACAAGTCCATGCAGAGAGCACATCATTAGAAATAGGAGCAAGGGGCATGCAAGAGTCTGTTCAGTTCCTTATCCCTCCTGATAAATTGATAGCTCACAAATGTGTGCCAGCTGTTCGCAAATGGATACTCGTTCACTTGAATTACAATAGACACTTATTTTGTATTGTTGCTGTGGATAAGCCACATCTACCTCTTCTCGTCCTTTAATTGTCACAGCAGCTTCAAATATTTGAAATACAGTGGAAGTTTTTCACGTTTAGCAAAAGCTTCTTTTGTAATGTTCCCTGTGTTTGTGAGCTGTACAAAAGACACTGAACAATAGCTACTTGTACTAGCAAACAGCTCTGTTTGATATCTTGAAATACAGTCACCTCTCCCAGGCCATGACACCAGCAGTGGGACAAAGCAAACTGACAACCTTCCATGTTTACTTCCAAAAAACCATTGGGATTTTCCATTAGGATTTTGCTCAGTGTCTGTAGTAGAATCCTAAAGATTCTGTAAAGTTATACAGATTTCTTTAATAAAAAGGGCACCTGCACAAACCTGGGCCCCAGAATCAAGCACATAACCAGTTAGACACAGTTAAAATGCTGCTGTGTCACAAAAATAGACTTTCAAAGCCTGTTTTTTGTATCTTTCCTTTTACTCACAGCCCTCTGATTTTCATTTTCTTCAGAGCTTTTTCACTCTCTCTTTCCAGTCTGACTGCAAGGCTTGCCAGGACATCTCAGAAGATCCACACAGAAGCAGTGAGCACTTTGCTGAAGTCTCCCACATCCTCAGGGAAGAGAGGTAAGAGCATCTTGAGATGCAAGAGCAAACCTCTTCCCCCATCAGGGAGCAGTCTGTCAGTCCAGTCAGTCCCTAACAGCAAGGACTAAAGCAGAATCTTCTCTATTTTGACACCATTTTCTCTGCTCAGAAATAGGTTTCAGTATGACACTGGACAACACATCCTCTACCCAGGGTTTCTGTCCCATGTCACTTAGCAAGGGCATCCACTCACATCCAGTGTCTGGAGTTCTCAACCTTGCCAGGAGTGTTTTGAAAGCCAGGTGTGCTCAGAAACCCCACAGCCTCACCCTTTCTCAGCAGAGGAAACTGGTACTGGAGACAGTCCACCAGACTCTGTTCTTTTTTCTTTTTTACAAGTGAATCTAGAAAACAGTGCCAAAAAACATGTAAGTGGAAAGGCTTTTTATTGCTCCCCAATTGGGACTTCTACAAATTCAGCAAATGGTATTTTCAGACAGTTTTCCAGACTGCAGATGTTGGCATGAGCATATCAACTCTTGGATTCTTTACCCATCAGTTCAACCTTCAGATTTTTCCAAATCATTAGCATAAGTTCTCCAAGTAAAGTATTTTCCCTGATGTAAAATATGAAACTATTTCCACAGATATTGATTGCTGAACTCCCACTCTCCTCAGAAGAATCCAGATATAGGCAAGGATGTGCATTATTAGTCTGATGACATACAGTGTAATCAAGCTAATTAATTTGACAACTTGAGATTGAAAGGTACAAATTGAGGCATGTGCTATAACAAAAGTAGGAAAACATGACAGATTCAAGCAAAATATTGCATGCAGAGTGCAATGTTAAAAAAAGGCAGTTTAATTAGAAGCACCTTTTTTTTTATTATTTTGAAAAGCAATAACTAGAAAAATTTCCAAATTGTTAATTGGAGAGAAAGTGAAAAAAATTCTTTCTTCACAGACATGGAACTGAATTAATTTACATACAAGCAAGCCAATGAACACTGCACTAGAAGACTCCTACAAGTTAAAAAAAAAAGTTCAAAATGGCACAATAAACTGACAGCAAGAAAAGCATTTTTTGTTTCAGGCGTGTAGTAACTTATCTTAGAAAAATCACCAAACCAGGCAACCCCGTTGAAGTAAAATTCACTGGAGGAAACGTTTTGCTCCTTATTTTATTGCTAACTAGCTCAAATTGGCAGTCACTTCCAGTCCCAAGCTACATCTCTACTGTCGAAACCCTTTGACTACTGAGTAGCACACGTAATACTTACACAGCAGGATTCACTTTCTTAAGAGCTTAAGATGAAGAAATGCCAATTGCAATGTCTCCCTAAAAACATTTTAAAACACCATTCCTTCTCAAAAAGAAAAATGTAACCCTAAAACATATTTGTGAAGAAAAGGCCACCGAGTTCAAGTTATTTTTGCAACAAGTATCCAAACACACCAATTTCATTTAAATGATACAGCTTCTCATTTAAGAGAAAAGGCTTTAAACCTTCTACTTCAAATGGAAGTTTCTGGTTCTCCAACTCAAAATATTTCATCCATCCTCCCTCCATATTACCCCATAATTCTTTCAGATCTTCCAGTGATCATAATATAACATGGAGGTATAAACTGATCTTCCTTCTTATAATTCATGTTGTTATTAAATGTTCATAAATATATTTTGGGAAGTAAAAATAGCTACTCTTTCTATTCTTGGAATGTGATTAATCACTATCAACAAAAAACCGTGAAATTAATATACTAAACCAACACAGAATCTTTTTAACCCTCTTAGAAAGGGGTTTTTATGAACTTCTATGATATTACATGAAAACATTGATCAAACACCTGTATATCTTACAAGAAAAAGGGTGTGTAGTTATGTGGAAAAGATCAGTTCATTCCTATTATAGAGGATTTAGATCCCTTAGACCCACACTCCAGTATGACAAAATTGTGTTTACCATTATTCACAGTGAAGGTGAACACACAGTGATGCTGAAGAGAACTAGCAAAAAATAAACCATTTGAAGAGATAAACGGTTTCCATCCAAACCCCCTTAGGTCCATATCCACACAAGCCATACCAGATAGGAAACATCACTCTGACACATTTTACTACCTATCCATTCACATGAGCTTCACCAAAATCAGAATTTCACACACTTCAAAGGCTCCAAAATAG
Organism: Pseudorectes ferrugineus; assembly: GCA_008033365.1. NCBI lineage: Eukaryota > Metazoa > Chordata > Aves > Passeriformes > Pseudorectes > Pseudorectes ferrugineus. Next base: position 19,560 of record QWTY01015902.1, on the reverse strand, counting down.
GTGAGGGCAGGAACAGTAGGGCTCTCACTTATTCTAGAGACACAAAAAGCCCACAAAAGAGATTTGAAGACACATTGATGATCTCTGATGTCGGAGCCATCCATTCATCTCATGACAATGCTCCAAAGGTTTCTTCACTGCACCCAGGATTAATGGGGTGCTTTGTTCATAATTTATCGGTGCCTCACAGGCAGCAGAGGCATCAAACAGGATTTCAGGTGTAAAACTTAATGACTGAGTACCACAAAACAAAATACCATTTCATCTTGCTTTCTGTCTTATGAAAGCTTCTTCAAAACCATTTCATTATTCAGGCATATTTTTCCCCCCCAATTCATCTTTTTCTTTGGTTTTTTTTTTTGCATTTTAATCCTAAACACATTTCTAGGGGTAACTGTGGCTGAAGTTAACGCCACATGCAGCAGACAAGCACCACAGTTAACAGCACAAGCTTTCCTGTGCAGTGAACAAGATATTTCTTGTCACACATAATTCACAAAGCAAATTAAACATGTCAGAGTCGGTGAACAGTGTGAAAGTGACTCTTGGAGAGCAATCAACAGATGGAAAACAGCAAGGTAATGGTGGCCTCACTAATTACTTACAGGCTGAGCTTTTTTGACCATCTCAGATCTGTAGTCAACATATCAAGGTGAGACTGAAAATATTTGGCAGATACTGAAAGAGCAAAAGTTCTTGGCAAGATGTCTGATAAGAAAAAAATAAAATTGTTCCTCTCCATACAAAAGGAGCCAAATTCTCACAAAATGCAGAATCTGGATAATTTATAACTGGAGGTTTGCAGCAATAAACTAAAGTAGAAGAATGTCACGGTTTTTAGCGAGGCAGAAGTGTTTTGTACCGATACTATTGCAGCCCTGCCTAGTGCATGCCAAACATGAAAAATTACAAAAGTGTGTGTGCAGCAATTTTAAAACCCTTTATGAAGGTTTTATATATATAAAGATAAAAAGTTTGGCATAATTTTCTCTTGTTCTATAGCATTGCTAAAACTCCTTCATCCTCAAAGAACCTGGCTTTTTTTAGTTCCAGAGCTGGCTTAGATAGAAACCAAACCATTTTGTTGCAAATGCCAAGTCAAACTGGGGAAGAACTGCTAACTTGCTGCAAGTTTGTATTTTGTTCCTTCTCATGAAGAGGAGGAGACTTTATGCCAACAGCCTTGGTATCAAGTTAACTTTCTGTAATAAATCACATCTCCTGGTAATTATAGTATCACTCATAATAAATTGTGTCATCTTTTCATTACTGTGATTGCAAATCTGTCTCTGTCTCACCAGTCTTACAAGAAAGGGTTGTTCATTTTCATTGGAGTATCAGAGAGTAAAAGGGAAGAATCAAAAGGGAAATCTAACAAATAAGGGGATTTGGGGGACGAGAAGGAGAAAAGAACTGGTATAAGAAAGCAAGCGAAACAAGAATATTCAACATTTCATATCTTTGTGAGAGTTACCTTATACTCAAGGTCAGAAGATATTGTTCACTATTCCATGCATCCAAAACAATATACACCCATACAAGTTGCTGCTTATTGCAGAGTTAAACCAAAATCTTCTTTATTTGTCGTGCCCAGTTCATTTCTGCTCATGGAGAAACCTTTCCCTAAGTGGAAAAAACCTTTAAATCGGAGCTAGTACAGCCAGTTCAGGGTATGAACCAGACTTGAATTCTCCCTTTACTAACCTTCTCTTTTGTGATAAGGCCATCAACATAGCACAGGAAGCTCTCCAAGCTCTCCCACTACTTTATCGTTCCAGGTACATGGATGGAGAACTCAGCAGTAGGTTTGCTGACAAATAATTCATTGCATTAAGAATGATGGGAAAAGGTCTTCAACACAGCCAAGAACAGCAGCACTAGATATGACTTTGTAATAAATACCTTTGATAAGACCTGAATGGATGTGTCACTTGCAGTGGAAGAATACCAGTGGTAATGAGACCTTTCCCATTATATGGCTGCATTTAAAATTTATATAAAATTATATTAATATAAATAATAATGCGAGAATGACTTATTTTAATTTTTGTTAAATTGAAGTGGTAGAATATGTTACCATTAGTGAAAGAGGACTAAAATATTTCAGTTACATAAAATGAACTTCATCAGTGAACCTACACCAGCGAGTACCAGAAACAGGTGACAAACTTCTCTAAGTAAGAAGAAAAGATAAAATGTAAATAAAGTTGTGTGCTCATGTGCACATCCATACAAGGCCTCAAATTTCTTTAGAGCAAAGACAAAATAGGCATCCACATCTCCACAGTGACTCAGTGATGTTTTTTGCTGAGGGCCAAGGCTGCGGCTCACTGCACTTGTACATAGATCTGGAAACAATATTTTTATTCATGCAAATTATGCAGCAGTCACCAAGCATCAGAAGATCAGCTCTACCAACATCAAAGAGCAATTATTAGGTTCTCACCAGAGAGGACTTGTGAGTGTCACCATGTCCTACGCATACATGGGGCCAGCGGAGAGAAAAGTTTTAAAAAACATTCCAAAAAGACCCTATCAGATAAGAAGGCAGAAGACAAAAATTTCTGTATTTATATTGCAATTGAAAGTCTAAATACTTTCAGTAAGTGATCTCCATGAAGTGGAGTCATTGAATTTCCCATGTTTAGGATCTTGCAGTATCAAGAAAAGAACCATGAAGTTTTAAAGGTCCAGCCTCACTTATTCATGAGTGATACTTCAGCATGTGCTATATCCATGCAGCAGCATTAGTGTTCCATAGGCATCTTTTCTCAATTTGCACCAAGAATATCTCTGCCATTGTAATTCAACCTAAAATCCATTAAAGTTATTATACTGTGCATAAAAATTGATGAACAACAAAATTTTGAGCAAACCTAATCACCGATATATTTGAAAACATCTGTTTGATTTTTACAGGAAGGCTCAGCGGGGTATAAAATGTGGCATAAAGCAATGTAAGTCTCAGCTAACTATAAATCCTGTAACTAAATTAGAATTACAGCAAACATAACAAATCTGGGGTTACCCTGCGATTTCACAGCAGCCTCCTGCTGTAAATGGCAGTCTCAAAGTACTGATCTAATCTAGCATTTACCACATTGCTGTTCGATCTTTCTCATAAGGAGTAACAGATAGTCTGATTTCATATCAGCACAAGAAATAAATATGAACCATACTGTTCAACAGCTTAAGTCACAATCTGAACTTTGAGGAAGCTGAGAGCTCAAAATTTCAGGTCAGAAAGAAATAATTCTTCAGTGAAGAAAAAAGAAAGGAAAAAAAGAGGAAGCAAAGAGTTGTTGGTTGACCTTGAACTGCTTTGGCTTGTTTTATTTTTTCAATCAACACCTTCAAGCACAATTAATTCCTGTCTTCCTCCATGTTACACAGCTACTTGTCCTTCTACCTGTATTTCCATGAGTTTACAAATTCATATTTCACTGAAAATGTGGAGCTCAGGCAAACTTAGAAAAGCATCTATCTCCTAAAAACCTCCTTGTTTTTATGTCCTCCTAAAAACCTGCTTGTGTCCACAGGAAAAACAACACGTGGTGGTTGAAAGGGGTGTTATACAATGGAAAGACATGCCAGCACTCCTTGAGTCACACAGCACAAACATCAGCATTTCATAATACAAAAGAATGAACTTTTTCATGCCAGGATTTTTCCCATCTTCCGTATGGGCACTTCATGCAAAGAATAAAATTTTGTCCTTACACTAATAAGGAACATTGCCTGAAGTCAACCCTCAGGATGTTTTGTGACCTTTGGATATTCTAAGGAGAAAAACAAAAGCTCTTGCAAATATCTGCATTTATTTGGTTACAGAATTAATGGTGCCAGCCCATTTCACAGCTGACACATGAGGCAGCAGCAGCTGCTCTTTCAGACACTGACTGTAGCCAAGTGACCGTGCCTTGCCTTGAAAAATGGATTGCACTTCATCAAACTTCTCTGTACTGTGATTTTATGAAGGCAGTGTGATTTAACTCCTGGCGTAGAAGCAGATACTTGCCTGCATGATAGATTTCACATCTAGACATCCAAGATGCTGGACAGATCAGGTTTTTCATAACTAAAATGCCAGCTTCTTATTAAACTGACAGCTGAGTGTGTGCTCATGCTCATTCCCACATTGCAAGGAGTTTAGGGAGCTCACAGGAAGCACATTCCTGTGTGCAGAGCCCACTCTATGGGATGCAAAGCGAAAGCCTCCTCTGAACAGTTCAGGTTTCTATGGGCTCTTCAGAACCAGGCTGGTACCCTGGAGGTGGTCAGGAACATGCAAATGAAGAGCACATCTTAGCTGTTTTCAGAATTAGCTGGTTGCTACCTCATCTCATGATGAGGTTCAGCAGCAAAATCAACATGGTGAATTCAGCCACTTGATGATGAAAAAGGTTTGTATGATTATGTTTTTCATGGTTAAGTGTTCTGTCTGCTAGCACATGGACTTGTTTAAAACTCCATTTATAAATCCATTTATAGGGTACTTTCTCCTTAAGCATTGAGTATCTCGGTCCTCACACTGTTCCCTCTCTCCTCATTCCCTGTTTCCTTACAGGGCACTGGGGAGGGTGGCTGTCACTCCTCCATCACCTCACTCCCTTATACACAGGCATAAACACTCCCACAGCCCTCCAGAGCAGGCAGTGCTCCCTGCACTACAGGGCATGGGAAAAACCTGGTGTCTCCAGAAACAGCAGGCTTCAGGTTCTTAGTGACTGACCAGTAATTAATCATCCCAAAGCAGGAACTGAAGGTTTGAAGCACAAAGCTGATCGATACGGTCATTAGAAAAGAAGGACGCCCACCAATCTTCTGTGTCATTCTGGAACTGCAGCTTTCAAAACCATAATGGAAAGCTATTCAGGCACTGTTTTGTGCATTAGTCTATTTACATTGTGTATCTAAAAGTATCAATCAATTTGTTTAATAAGCATTTTTCATTTGGAACACAAATCTGAAAATTTTCCAGCTTCCAAGGCTCTCTGAGTTGCCTGACCACGGAAGACCCTCCGCCTTCTACTTCTAGTAAAGGCCTCAGCTGAGTTTGGGTCTTTTAAAGAGATGTCAAAGTGTCACTTCAGCAAATCCCATATGATGAAACCCTCTAGAAAACATTAAAATAAATACCTGTCCATCTTGAGCAGTAGCCAGAGCTTTTCCACTGGTTACACAAAAACCACAGTCAAATCTCTGTTATATGATGCAGTCAGAATATTTGTGCTCAGTCCTAACTTACCCCTGACAAAGCCTTACCACAACAGGGACTGACTATTTCCTATTGCAGGTGGTTCTCCATTCCCAATTATGACTAGAAATTTTATCCAGGACCCAACAGAGTTTTAATTCCTAATTAAGTCCTGTCTGAACTGGCACCTGAGAGAAATTTCCATTGCAAATTCACGGTCACCACTATTTTGAAACATCCTCACACAGCCAGCAGACCTCAGTAAGAGAAAGGGGTCACTGTGAAATTACTGCTGCTTACAAAGTTTTTTCAGTGGGTGGAAAACTGGGCCATTATTTCCATAACTCATATTTTCCATACATTTAGAATTATGCAAGAAGTCACCCTTATATCAAAAAAAGTATTCTCCGTGAAGCATTCCAGAGAATTTTAAAATATCCATTAAAAAGGTATTTCCCACTTTTTGTCATTCTCCCCAGTGGTCAGTTAAGCCAGGTTTCACAGCATTGTTTCTTTTAAGTCTGTTTTTTAAGTGATTGAATGCTAGAGAGAAGAGCAAAACGCTGCCTGCAGTATTTATGCTTGTCACAGCTTGGAATTGGACTGGGACGCTGAGAGCATTTCAGAGCCTGTGCAAATCCTCTCTTTGGATTATTTACAACCTGTTGATGCATATTCAGGAGCACACTATAAAATATCATTAAAATGATAAATCTGTCCTCAACTACTATGAGCCTCCCCATCTCCTCTCGCTCTTTAATACATTTTCAATTGTTTTCCTTTCACTGCTAACCCAAATATGACATCTTCTCAATAATAAAACAGACAGAAAGTGCACGATGCTGAGATATCTCTGTGATATCCTCACCTATGGTGCTGTGAAACTGAGTACAGAGACTATTTTACTGAAAAACAATGATACTGAGTGAAGAACAGGAGTGACAACTATTTGCTGTAAATGGATGCTGCAGGTATCAGCTGCAAGCTAAGATGCATTTCATTGTCACTAATTAAATTTGGATATACAAGTAG
>QWTY01015901.1:16087-29892 GCA_008033365.1 Pseudorectes ferrugineus | reverse complement strand
TTCTTTTCCTTGCTGTTCCCCTTTGCTTGCTTTCATTAAACTTCCAAAAATGTTCATTGAATCACAGAAGGGTTTAGGTTGGAAGGGACCTTAAAGCCCATCCAGTTCCAGCTCCCTGCCATGGGCAGGGACACTTCCCACTATCCCAGGCTGCTCAGAGCTCCATCCAGCCTGACCTTGGACACTTCCAGGGATGGGGCAGCCACAGCTTCTCTGGGTGATTTTCACATCTCCATCTATTAAATTCAGATGAAGATGCCCACCAAGTTCAACAGCTCTGAGAGATGCTGGAGAGACAGGTATGGAAGTGTGGCTCCAAATGTACGGTGATTGAACGCATCAGCCTCGCTTCCTTGGGAAGCCAAACTAACAGGGAACAGTAAAAATTCTCTTTGGAAAATGGCTGGAACAAATCCTGTTGAATGTATAATGTGGATAATGTTCCAGCGTCTGGGAGAAGTGCTAAGAGAACCAGAGCAGAGCGGTAAGTGCATCATTCATAAGCACCAGCTTCTTTAACAAATGTGGCTCCTTATTATGCTCATGAATTATACATGGAGGAATCACGATTCCTGACGGTGTTCGGCGCTCGCAGTCTCTGGGCTCAACCGTGTGACTCTGCACGGACCAGGCACCGGCGCCACTCTGGGGCTGATTCCATTTGGATGGGATCATTCTGGCTAGCCAGAAAGCATGGCTGTTCCTGACTGATTATTCCAACAGTTTCAGCCTCGATGTAAATCTCTCAGCTGTGAATATTCAGTTGTAAATTTGACATACAGTTTCTATAAGCTGGTAAAACTTGACCTAGACTGGCAAAACTGTTATTGAGCTAAAAGACCCCACCCACTCAAACACAAATCTAGCAAATCTCTTGGAATATGGAAGGGAATAGAGGCAAAACACTACTGGCAGCTTTTACGAAAGGTTCTGAGAGGCAAAATACTACTGGCAGCATTTGCTGAAGATTCTTCATTAGATTTCAGTTTTGTGACCCATATAGCATGTCCATATCATATTAAATCAAACAGACCATCCTAATAAATCATTTTCAGGAATAAAGCCCCTGAGGAAGAGGTCCAAAAGTCAGACTGCTTGCTGTGCCATCATGGACAGCAGCGATCCGCCCTCCTCCTGCCCTCTCCATCTGCAGGGAGCGAGAAGCAGCAATTAACCAGCCTGGGGGTGTGTTCCCTGCTTGGGCTGAATGACACCCTGAGCCCAAAAAGTTCAGGTGTGACCCTGTTTGGTGGCAAACCTGGCTTGGGTTCAGGCAGCCAGCAGTGAATCGAGCTCTAAGGTCAAGCTGAGTTCACAAAGTGGAAAAACCCAGCGAGCAGCAGCCTGAAATCATGCCCTGAGTGCACCGATCCCGAAGCGGCGGCCCAGCTGCGTGCCAGGCTCCAGGACACCAGGTCCTGGGCTCTGGCTCATCTCCTGCTCAAAGACGTGGTCCTGATTTTGGAGACCTGATCCTGAGCTTGGCCCAGCTCCAGGATGGAGGAAATGACTCAAGTGACACTTTGGCAGCAGCAGCGAAGAGGAAATAATAAAGAAATCCTTGAAAATAAAAATACACCATCATTAGCAAAGGACAGTGAAAATCCATTAGAGTTTTATGGGGTTTTTTCCCAGTTGAACAACCAAACCCAGAGGGAAGCGTCACATGGTTCATATTGTTTCTGTACCTGGGGACTGTATGTATGGACCAGGACTGGGCTGTGCAAGGAGTACAAACCCAGGGTAAAGGGCTCACCTCACCCCAGCGATGGCTTCCACCTCCTGTGTTTGGCACAGGAGACAGCAGATGGACTCGGATTGAAGGACACATAAATGAATACGAGATCTCAGTGACAAAGCCATCTGTCTAGCCAAAGTCACCCACTTTTGTAGTCTGTGAGGCTTGGATCCACCCACTTGTGTTGTGGAGCCAGACTCTGAGCTCAGTAATTCTGCTTATGGTAGAGTGTGGTGTCTGTGTTACGGCGAGATGGATTGTGCCCTAAGGGTTTGTACTTCTCTGCATTTACTGCAAGTGCAGAGCAGGATTTAGTTGTTGTTTTGTCATCTATAGTCAACACATCCCAGGCAGACACTCAACAATTTAGCTCTTTCCCCATTAGAGAGAACTTGTTTTAGTGTCTTGGTATTCTGGGCTTAAGTGATGGACAAGCAAAGAGGAACTTCAGGATGCTCTCATGACTTGACCCAATGGCAAAAGGATTTGTGCTCAGAAGGACCAGTCCTACCTCTTCTCACTCACTGACACCTGGCTACGTCTTCTGCTAGGCTAGGAAAAATTTAGGAAAAATTTCTTCACCAAAAGGGTTGTCAAGCACTGGAAAAGGCTGCCTAGGGCAGTGGTAGAGTTGCCAAACCTGAAGGGATTTAAAAGATGTGTGGATGTGGCCCTTGGGATGTGGTTTAGTGGTGGCCTTGGCAGTGCTGGGTTAATGACTGGACTTGATGATCTTAGAGGTCTTTTCCAACCTCGGTGGTTCTGTGATTCTGTACTTGAAGGGCCCTGTAGGAGCACAGTTAAATAATGCCTTTGATATTTTGGTGCAATGATCTGTTCCAGCTGGAAGAGGGGTGAAGTTCCCTGCTGTGCCACAAGTTTGCTTTTTGGTTTTGTGTGCTTGGACATGAAGAACTGACTGCTCACCCAGCGATTTATCCCAGTTCAGTGTTTCCCTTGAGATCCTGCACACTGGGAACTGGCAGGAACATCATGAATGCACTTGGGAGCACGGGGCTGAAGGGAATAAACACCTTTTGGGGCATTAGAAACAAGCCAGCCAAGAACTCCCATTGTCTTTGGATTAGGCTGGCTTTGTGCAGGTGTTTGTGTCTGCACTGGCTCCACAAGCCCCCTCTGGAGCAAACCCAGAGCCCCTCGCGTGGGGCTGGCTCCCTCCCTTCCTCCCCACCCCTGCTGCTCACCAGGAGCTGCCTGACAAAATGAAGCTGCAATGTCTCCATCTCCATGAATCCCTGATTTCTGCTTAATAAATAGTGCAGTGGGTGATAAAACTAACCACTTCTGCTGGTTTGTCCCACTGGATGGAGGGAGTTTCACATGCCGAGGGATCTTGGGGCTTGGTAGGATTTTGTTGTCATGTTGTTATTTTGAAATTTCAGGACCACTTTGCATTTTGCTGCTTGACATCAGCAGGAGCCACCCCACCATCTATATGGGACAGCACAGGGAAGAGGGAGCTGGGTCCAGCCCTGGCAGAGCCTCAGCCTGGGAGAGATTTGCAGAAGCCAACCCGGAGCCTGTGCAGCGTCTCAGTGCTACAGTCAGGAAAGGCAGCAGCGCTGCTTCCAATGTGTTTCCTTTGCTGTCCTCCCACCCTCGCTCCTACGAGCTCCTCATCATCATTTTTACAGCACAGCTGACAATTCCCTCCCATATTTTCTGTCCCTGAGAACTCTCTGTTCAAAGCGCCAGCAAGAACTGCCAGGTATTTAGACCAAGGGCTCACACAGGTTCCCCTTAAGAGCTGTTTCTCCACTATTTACCTCCTTTTTTCTTGTGCAGTCTGCAAAGTGTTTGAGGGGGCAAAGGCAGATTCGCCCTCTGGGCTCCTGGGCTTTTTATGGAAAGAGCATCAAAAGCTCCAACCTTTCCAAGCTGTGCTGCAGAGCTTCTTGCGGAGTCATCGCTGTCCTCTGGCAGCGACTGTCTCGTTAAGATACAGGTTCCCATTATCTCTGACTCGGCCAGGAGTGTTACAGGTGCCTTGCTAGTCCTGCACGTGTTTCTCCTGCAAATGCATCACTTTCCTCTGGTCAGGCTGATTTTTCCAACCCTTCCCACAGCCACTCATTGATTCTTTCAAGCAAATTGCAAAGCAAACAAAGAAAGAGAAACAAACCAAACCACAACCCCCAAATACCACACAAAACACAAAATAAACACCCTGAGCTTGATCAACCTGTGTAGTTTAAAGATGGAGAATATATTAAAAATTTCCATCATGGAAATTTCCTAGCTCAGCATGGAGATTTCCCAGTATATTAGACTCTTCTGTTTTTCAGGGCTGCAAGCAAAGAATGGAAATTTCCAATTACTGCATCAAAGGCTGCTGCTCTCCTGACAGTCTGCTTAGCAGGGGTCATCTGCTCCTGTAGGACATTAAATAATTTAAGGGAGGGACAGGGAGGATTTACTCAGCTGCACCATTTCCTGCACAAGGCACGAGCATTTCCTCTGCTGCTTGGTGGAAGGGAAGGATCTCGGTAGCTGAGAAGGACCTCAGGGTCAGGATTTTGGGAAATGCTTCTCCCTCATGCTGGCAGACCTGGTGTGCAGAGGTGGGACCAGAGGAGTCTGGTCACCTTTGCCTTGACTGGAGCTGTCCAGCCCTTAACCTGTTGCACAGTTGAATTCCCACCACTGGGATGCAAAGGCAGAAAACTTCTCTCTACCAATAGATCATAGTTTTTTATTCCTCTCAGGGCACTGGACTGGGAGGAGGGGGGAGGAGGGAATATGCCAAAGCAAGAAAGAATCACACTGCTCCCCCCGCTTTGCAGCTGTGCCCCACCAGCACAGGCTGCAGAAAAAGCTTCACTGGTCACCCCCAGCCAGGGTGTGGATGCAGGGAGTAAGAAAGGCAGGAGAACCAGTCCCTGCTTTCTTCTCCCACTCCACCACGGGACCAGCAAAGCCCACGAAGCCCTGGCGTAGTGGTTGAAAGTGATGGCACGGTGGGGTTTAATCAGTTTGTGCTTGTGGATGGTGTCGGAGCTCCCAGCTGCAGGTCCTGTACAAAAGTGCCAAGTAATGCCATTACACGGGGATTTTCCTTGACAAGTCTCGGTGCTGCAACACGAGAAACGCTCGGGATGATGCCATTAACAGTAACCAGCTCATCTCCTTTGGCAAAAGCAGCGGGGAAGGAGGAAAGGGAGGGAGGGAGGAGAAATGAATACATATGAGTCCTAGGAGAATTGAGATTTGAACTCACTGTCTGATTTTTCACAGGCCGTGTCTTATCTGTCTTTGTAAATCTGGCTCCAGGGCATTTAAGGGAGCTCTTTTGTGCTAATGCTTCTTCGGAACTCTGGTAGTTACAGCGTGTTTTTTGTAGGTCCCAGCTCATTACAGAGGTAATCATGTGAGCCGGTTTATTTAAAAGGGAAACTAGCTCTGAATGTTCTCCAAACCGAGAACACCTTTTACGAGCATGAGTCTGCAGTAGTAACTGCCTGTACTTCTGCAACCTCTTGCATCCAAGAAATTCAGGACTTTTTATAAAGTAGAGTTGATGTTGTTTCTGTTACAGTGACAAGGAAATGGAGAGAAAAAGGGGTTTGTCTCAATGTTCCTTTCTGATTTATGGGCAAAATATGATTAGAAGCTTTGTCATGTTGGCTCATATACCTTCTCCACCCTCTCAGTTTTAAAATCAAGTCAGGTTGATCATAGTCAAGCCCAACAGCAGGTATTTGTAGCATCTGAGAATCAAGATGGGTCACAGAGTTGAAGAACAAAGTCAAATGAACTTTTCTATGAGTTCATCTTCATAATACATTACAGAAAATACAGCTGTTGTTGAGAGGAACGTCAGCATGAGTCAGGTATAAGACAAGTTTCCTTCAGCCGGCAGAAAAAAACATCACCAAGCCTTCTCAAAATTAAAGGAGATCATTTCTGACACAAATGGTCTTGTGCCAAATGTGAGCCAACTGGTTCAAGCCTCATTATGACAGATAAAATTATATTTATCACTGGGCTGGAGGCTGGTGGCTGTTCACAGCCTCGTGAACATCACCTGCAACAGCATTTGGTATGAACTAAGAGAGAACAGACTCAAAGAGAGACACAGCAGCTGGTGGCACAGTAAGTTTCCCAAAGCTGTGGAGAGAAATGGGATAAAACATTGATACGGAACCCCCTGCATGGAAAAGGCAAGGTTGAGAGGAAGAGGTTTTTTTAGAATGTCCAAAAAACTCAAGTGTTCAGTGTGGTGCTCATCTTGGATGAACAGCAAGATGAAAGCAGCAAGAAGAAATAAAAAGCAAAATATAATCAGCAAAAAGCAGAGGAAGAAGGGGATATAGACAGTGGATAGAAAGTGTCATGCAGCAATTAATTAGGGGAATTGTAACTGCGAGAGGTAACACGGGAATGGTTGGGCTGAGGGGCACAAGGAAGATAAGGAGAAGTACTTAAGGTAAATGAGGAGCAAAGGGAGTGCTTGCAATGGAGATGTTAAATCAGTGCCGAAAGGGAAGAGGGCTACCAAGCCTCAGTGCCTGATGCCACCGCCTGCTTTGCCTTTCTAAGCAGCTGATGGAGAGAGACACCTCTCCTGAAGAGTGATTCAGTCGTTCCAGAGATGGGTGGGATGAGCTGCTTTCTAAAACTGCCTTCCTCCATTGACTAGAGAGGGGGAGGCCAGACTTGGCTCACACCGAACACCTGACGTTTTGGCAGCTAAAATTAGGTGAGACGAGTCTCATCTGTTGGTAGAACCAAGGAGGATATTGGATATCTACTATAGACAAATATTTTTAGATTAGCCATCGAGGAAATTTGCATCAGGTGGTCCTCACGATCTGCCTCCATAGGCCTCTGGATGGCTTGTGTTAATATTTCTGCAAGCCTTGGGATATGGAGGAGCTCCTGAAGGCCAGGAGAAGGATAATCACAGAATCATCAAATCCTAGAATGGTTTGGGTGGGAAGGGACCTTAAAGATCATCTATTCCAACCCCTCTGCCATGGGCAGGGACACCTTCCACTGGACCAGGTTGCTCCAAGCCCCATCCAGTGCTGATGGGTGACAAGGCAAGCAGGACAGCACAAGTAATTATAGGCATGACAACAGTCCCATGCAAAACAGTGGACACACAATTCAATCCATATGGTATCAAATGACAAGAGTATAATCAGCATCAATCAAGTTGGCTTTGATAAAAACCCAGCATTTTCAAATGAGTTTGGATTGTTGTTCTTGAGTGAAATTACAGGTTTGTTTGATAGAGGCAATGATGACAGCACAAAATGCTCAGACCTTTGTCCTTGCACCCCATACTCCATACTCACTCGTTGGGGATATATTTCCATTAAAAAACTGGCACTGAAAATTATCTCAAATTATTATTTGCAAAATGGATTAAAAAGTGGCTGCCTGGCAGACCTCAAATTCCAGCTTTGGCTGGGAATTAGCACCAAATGCAATTTGGAAGGTGAGGTGTCACAGGGATGAGGAATCTGGTGGTAAATACAAAGTCACTGCTGCTGATGTGCCTCTTTCTGATCACATGTGGTGGGATGAATACTCTGACTCGGGCTCCCCAAGCAAACTGTGCTCATTCAAATACTTGCTAAGGGCAAATTCTCCACCAAGGGAGAAGGATGGCCGGTCATCCCTGAGTGCTGAAGGATTATACTCTGAAAGATTAACTGTAGGAGTCATTCAGGAGACAAGGAACTCAATATGGTCTCCCAGCATGAGACTGGTTGAAATGGTTGATGAAAACCTTCTGTAAGAAGCACATCCTCCTTTCTGTGCATGGTGGGGAGTTCTGTCCTGCTCCTGATCGTGAGAGGGTGTTGGAAAAGGGGTAAAAGGATCAAGAAAGAAATATCACATCTAGAGAAGGGAATGGAGCTGTGGAAGGGTCTGGAGCACCAGGAGTGGCTGAGGGAGCTAGGGGGGCTCAGCCTGGAGAAAAGGAGGCTCAGGGGGGACCTTCTGGCTCTGCAAAACTCCCTGACAGGAGGGGGCAGCCAGTGGGGGTCAGGCTCTGCTCCCAGAGGACCAGCAATAGGATGAGAGGAAACAACCACAAGTTGCACCAGAGGATGTTTAGACAGGATATTAGGGGAAATTTCTTCACTGAAAATGTTGTCAAGCATTGGCACAGGCTTCTCAGGGGATGTGGTGGAGTCCCCATCCCTGGAAGTGTTCAAAAGGCATATGGATATATCAGCTGGGGACGTGGTTCAGTGCGGAATTTGGCAGTGCTGGGTTAAGGGTTGTATTTGATGATCTTAGAGGGCTTTTCCAGCTGTAATGGTTCCATGATTCTGTGATCAGTGCCTTGGGGGCTGGAGGCAAAGCTTTGGAGGGAGTGGTCAGGAAGCTCTGGCTTTTAGCTGGTGATAAGCTGGGCAGGAGTTTGCGCTTCCACAAGATGTGGGACAGTAGGCTCTCATGGGCTCTTTAAACATCAGTCACAGCAAGACCCAATGACTCCAAGTGGAAGCCAGACAAGCTCAAAGAAGAGAAGAGCTTCAAGACCACAGCAGGAAACCTGATCTACCACTGGAATGAGTGGTGAAGTGAGTGGTGGCTCCTTCCCTGTGTGATGCTTTTCTGGCTGGAACATGTCCAGGGACCCCCATGCTGGGCAAACCAGGGAAATGCATCAGCTCATCACCTCAGAAAGGCCCAACCAGATGATCTCACACACCACTCATGACTCTGGTTTGAACTCCCCACGTCTCCCCAGGCCGGGGTACTCGCCAAGCCCATCTCCCCTCGAAGGGGAACTCTGCGTCAGAAGAAGGAGCCGTGCGGAGCCAGCAGTGCCTCCTCTGAGCCAACTGTGCACCACTCACTGTTGGGATTTGCTCCAGGACTTCGGGTTTTATCACGTCCCTGCTGTCGGTCACACGGCGGTGACAAGGCCCTGACTCACGAGGGGATGTGCCGTGTGTGCATGACTCCATCTGCCTCCCTGACCCACTGCTTGTGTACCTAATGACTGCTTGGTGATTTCAGGGTTTGGATGTTTTCTTTGCACCAGCTCCGATGACTTCAGCCTCAATATTTCCCCGAATGCCGACGGCTGCTTTTGCTGCAGATGCTTCAACACCGGCAGCTGTTTGGCAGCATTTTGTGCTGCTGCAGTTGGGATGGAGGACAACGACTACACCAGCAGTGAATTTTGGGGTTTGCAGCCTGTGGCCGGGGTGGTGACACCCTGGTGGTGCTGCTGGCACTGGTCTCGTTGCCAGCCAGATGATTCCCTGTGACTGCTCAGCTCAGCAGGCATGAGCCGTGCCACCCACAGCCTGAGCACAGGCTGGGGAGGGAGGATGTTCTACACAGGGCTCTGCCTCAAAAATCACCTTCTCTCCCAGGAGTCTCCCACCACGTGGAGAACCAGACAACTAGAAGATGGTAGCTTCACCAGGTGCATCTTACAAAGTGGGATTTGGCCTCCTCACAGCCTGGGAAGGAGACTTGCAAGGAAAAAGCAGGTGCTGTGGGAAATGCTGTGCGTGAACTAGCAGGTGATGCTACTTGCCTGTGTGAGGGGGATCTTATGGAGCAGAGGAAAGAGATGGCGTGAGGTGCCCTGGCCACGTGGAGGAAACACCCTCTGTTCTATGTCCAGCCTGTTGGGTGATAGCAAATCTGTGCTCTCATCCCCCTGCACGTGCCTCAGTTTCCCTGTTTATAAAACCCAATTCCACAACCTGAGCAATACAATGATCCCCAGCTGCATCCTACATGTGAGGTGAGAAAGAAATGTCCTGGCCGTGGACTGTGGAAGGTCTTGTTCTTCCAAATCTTCTTCTTGGCTGAACCTGCTAATTTTCTTTTAAAATTCTGCCCTGTGAGGGTGATCAGGCCCTGGCACAGGGTGCCCAGAGAAGCTGTGGCTGCCCCATTCCTGGAAGTGTCCAAGGTCAGGTTGGACAGGGCTTGGAGCAACCTGGGATAGTGGAAGGTGTCCCTGCCCATGTCAGGGGGTGGCACTGGATAAGATCTAAGGTCTCTTCCAACCCAAACCATCCTGTGATTTCTTCAGGCATCCTTTGGATACGTGGCCACCCAGGTGGAATTTCTCCACAGTGAAGGTAAGGGGATTTTCCCCCTGCCCCATTCAGACAGGTTGTGTGTTGTCTCATTGGAGGCACCACCCAGCACTGTGGAGGGTGCACCAATTTAATCCCATCATGAACCCCTGTAAATAATGAAAAGATCGCTGAATAATTCAGTCTAACCTTTCACACTCAAAGGACAGTCTTTTATGGACTGTAACACATTTTCCAGATGGGCCCTACTGCTCTCCTCATACCACTCTGGACTTCCAGGGACTAATATAATAAATACGATATAATATAGGATGCCTTTGTGCCAGCCAGTTATACTTTTAAAACAGAGTCAGAGATGTGCCACATGAGATGGCAAAAATTACTCCAGTAGCCCAAAAGATGCATTGCCAAGGCTTTTTTCATGGGATGCCCAAGCAATGATGCAATCTGATGCTTCTTGCAGCTTCACTACATCATGCAGAGACAGCAAGAGAAGTGTGCAGAAAGTATCCAAAAGTCCTGGGCTGAAATCCCAGAAAATCTGGTGGCAGGATTTCCATCCATTTCAGTAGAGCCAGGACATCTCCCCTGAGAATCCCTGCTGGCTCTGCGGGGCTGTGTGTCCATCTCCAACTTTTTTTTTGCTGCTACCAATACAAAGGACACAGGCGCCCATTTTACTCATGGGGCTGTTGGGCAATTTAACTCACCCAGTTTTGCATGGTGGGTGGGAATTACCTTTTGGAAGGGTCAAAATGACCTCATTATTGTCTTTATTGCCTGAATTTCTGCCTGTGCTGAAAGGTAGGAGCAGATTCATGCTCCCAGTCTGTGCTGTGCCTTCAGATGTGAAGTTTGTTGACAGAGTTCTGATCCCTCTCCCCATCTTTTTGTTTCATCTCTCATTACAGGCTTTAAACTGTGGCCAATTAATATCAATAATGGGATCAAAGGTGTGTTTTCCTGGTGTTTCCTCTTTCCTGCCTGGGGCACAGGTGAAGTCCAGCCTAGTGGGATGCCTGGGCTCGAAGCTGGACCAGCATTATGCCATTGTCACATAGGGATCCATCTGTCCATCCATCCACCCCTCTGGACAACTCACGGATTCTGCTGCTCTACATTTTCTGGTCCAAAAGTAAAGTACAAACCCCATACATATATATATATATTTTTAGACACTTTCACCATGCAAGTCCCTATTGCTCTATGTTCCTCCTGGACCTTGGGTTTATATTCTTTAAAAAAGGCAACTCAACCAGAGCTCAGACTGTGCTGGGGGGGGCAGGGGGGTTCCTCAGGGAAAGCTTCACAGATCTTCCCTGCCAATGGGCTAAGATGGACTTAGATGGAAAGAACCATTTCCAGATGATTCAGTTCTCCAGTGAAACTCGTGGTGGTGGAAAATCCCTTCAAGTCAGAAGAGACCTCAAGATCATTGAGTCCAACCGTTAATTGAAAGCATCAAGGCCTGGTGGGTTGTCCTGCCCCTTCTCATTGGATGAGCAAGGCTGAGCCAGTTCCTGGTCAGCGTGTCATGCCCGTATCTTCCTGAAAAGGCAGGAGATATTTGTGTTTAAAGACTGAAATTTCTTTTCCTAAGCAAAAGAGAACTCCCGACACAGCATCCCTGTGATCCCGAGACAACGGGAGAGGGCTTGAAGTTCAAAGAGGCAGAAGTGGGGGAGACACTTTTGCCACTGGATGTGTCATGGGGGGGTCAAAGCCAAGAAGAAGGTGACATCACAGGTGCATCACCCTGCAGATACAAGTCATGGGTAGGAGGGGAAACCAAGGGATGAGTCAGAGCCAGCTGCTGGGAAGGAGACAACACTGATGTGCTTTGTGCTGGGTTTACATCCCCTTTGCTGTCTCAGGCAGAGGATTGCCTTGCTCGGGTTTATAGCGCAGCATAATCACCCAGTGAGGTCCTGGAATATTCCCTCTGGGGGATGGACTCGAGTTCTTGGAGCAGGAGGCTGCCATCCAGCCCTGCTGGGATCTCTCCCAGTCTTAGCTCTGGTACCCTGTGTATCCTCCAGGGTCCCACATCCAATCCTCTGAGAGCTTCAGCATCCCAGGTGAAACATGGGTGGTTTTATCCATCCTCACACTAAGAGCCTAGAGGACTCATGAGGGATCTGCATGAACCCAGCGAACCAAAGGGAACCCCGGAGATCTCGCCAGCAGACCCACTGCAGCTATTTCCTGGAGAATATTTTCAAGGCTTCCTTATTTCCGACATGCCAGGCAAGCCCTGGAGTGGGAAGTGCTCAGGTAAGATGCTGCAGCTCTGCCCATCAGCTTTCTCATGGGGTGATTCCAATCCCTTGTGTGGCTTTATCCCAACCGCTCCGTCCTCGTGCAGCGTGGAGGCAAACGCTGCCAGGAGTGTGTGAGTTTGAATATTCCTGACTAGCAGGAAGCCAAGGTTTGAGTTGTTCAGCGCTCAGGAGTGTTAGAGGAGCCCTAAATGGCCGAATTGTTACTTGTGCTGAAAGAAGCAGGCATGGTGTTTCCAATTATTCTTCATTTCAGACAACAGCGAGCTGTTTTGGTTTATTGGAGCAGTAGCTGGGTAGAGGAACAATATTGAGTAAATGGTGCTGAAAAAGGCTCAGTGTGAGGCAACAAATTTTTCTGACATAGACCCAACCTTACTTTGGAATATTGCTGGCAAGTCAATAATAGGTATGGCAGAAATCAATCGGGAATAATGTTGCAAATGAGGCAGGGAGCACAAAAACTCCTTTCAGCGCCGTAAATAAATCCCTGTTTGTTCAAACAAGTAGCATTTATGACATGATATGGAGCTTCCAAAAGCAGAGATTTGGGCAAACAGGGGAAGATGTTGAGTTTATTAAGTAGACAAGAAATAGGCTTTCTTCTTTTCCTCCCAACAGTGTGGAGATGAAATATTAGAAACAAAATGCAAGCAAAGGGTTCTGGAGCTAAAACATCTTACAGAGAGATGCAGCTGGGGGGAGGCAGTCTCCTGCTAGAGACGATGCTCTCTTGAGCATAAAATTATTTTTAGGTTACAAACCTACGTTACGGTCCTATAGAATTTAGCAGGAAATTATACCTTTCTGTTGAGCTCTTAGCTGATATTAAATCAGTGCAATAGAATTTTAGAGGTTATTAAAAACTCTGTAAAAATTAAATTATTCTCTGTTTAACTCTACAGATTTTTAAAATAACTTCCATAAAACTGAGTTACATTTCTATTGACTCCCACTGCTTTCTTTCCTTACCCAGTTCTACGAGATTTTTTCCCCATAAAGCTATATTATGTAACATTAAAATTGCAGTTGATTTTCATTTGCAAGTGGACTGTCTTTCAGCTATTTTAGTATTTATTAAAATGTACTACTAGATAGTACTAAAAAAACGGTAGCACGGCAGAAAAATCACATAAAATATTCACAGATACATATAGAAAGAAAAGTGATGTTAAAATCACTTAAAATATATTGAAATTGTGGGCTTTAAACCTTGGAAGGTCTGGTATCATCTGGATATTGAAAAGACTAAGGGACAATCAAACTGCAAACAAGAAAGGACATTGGAAAAAATAGGATTTTTTTAATGTATGAGACAGAGTAAGGAAACCTGGAAGGAAACTGGCAATCTTTCAGTCCATCAGAGAGTAAAAGGGGCAATTAGGATGTTGCAGAGAAGAGAAATGATTTCTTTGCGTCTGTTTCCAATCCAGAGGTTGTCAGTGAAATAATTGTTCTGTGCTTGCTCATTGCATGTAATAAATCTGGGAATATTGTCAAAGAATTAGGCTAAACCCGTACTTAAACATTTTGCTGGAATAACTGCGTCAGCAGAAGCCCATGTGCTTTTTATATTATAGCAGCAAAAAGTCAGCATAATGCAAAAGACAGCTTATTCTGCTGGAGGGAGCTTGTTTACCCAAAATTAACGAAAACTGAAGTGTCAACAGAAGATAAGTGTGTGTAATATCCCCATTGAGGCTGCACAGCCCCATGACTTCCAGGATGGGTCAGGAGAGA
>QWTY01015901.1:726-15260 GCA_008033365.1 Pseudorectes ferrugineus | reverse complement strand
ACTCCTGGTGCTCCAGCCCCTTCCACAGCTCTGTTGCCCAGCTCTGGACACGCAAAGAAGGCCCAGGCCCAGGAACCAGGGAGCTGTTTTCTCAGTATGGGCACTGCTAATGTCCCCTTTAGGCACCAGAGCATCCCAGGCTGAGCCTCATCCCATACGGTGGATGGAGAGATACAGGGATCAGTTCAGAACATACACCTGTAAAGCCTGTTCCTGGTATGTAGAGGACATTTTTGGATGTTCTCATGCAAACCACATCAACAGTCCCCAAGAAAGAGCAGGCAAGTGCCCAGGGCTGTGTCCCAGCCGTGGTTTGTACGTGCTGGCTGTGCTGCCAAGGGCTCTGCTTTGGGACAACCCCAACTACTGAGTATTTCCTAGCACCTCTCTCTGAGGTGTTTATCTAGAGAAGTCACATGAGGGCAGAAAAAGGGATGCTGAAAAATAGGATGAACTGAAGAGCAACAGGTTTTTAGGACTATTTAATGCACTTCCATGTATTTTGGGGAAAATTAGCTATGAAGTATTAAGCCTTAACTATTAGGAAATAGATGTGTTAATTGCACTAAAAGCCTGTGACAAACGAAAGGCCTGGAGGACACCTGGGTAACGGTGTACTCTACTATGGAAGAGCAGAGGAGTAACAGTGATACTGGCCGTGTTCCCTGGCCCTGAGTCCAACTGGCAGCACCTGGCCACCAGGAAAAACTCTTTCACCCTCCAAAACAGGGACCTTATAGTCCAACCACCCATCAGGAGAACTCAGACTCATGCCCCGACATGATCTGGGAGAGCATTCATCAGCCTTGGCCAAAACTAGACCAGGGACCACACAAAAAATTTAACAATGTGGGCAACGCTTGCCCCTGTGCCCTGATCCCAGCGGTGTAGATGTCGCTGTTGGATCAGACCAAGCTCCAAGCAGTCCAACAGACGACCTCCTGCGATGCCTCCACACCCACGGGGCTGTTTGCAATAAGCAAGTCTCCACCCAGGAGGAATTTGTGACTGTGGGATCTGTCTCATGTCCTGCAGCATTGCGCAAAAACAGGAAAGCCGTGCAGTCACCGTGGCTAAAAGTAAATTCATGATTAGCTAATATGTTTTCCTCTAATAGTAACACAGTGATGTCTGGTGCTAGGTCAATAGCCAAAAATGACTGGTGATAGTTACACCCTGTGCTTTGCACAGAACAATAAATAAATGATCCAACAAAAATGCCTTGCTCGGCTTGTCCCGTTTCCTCGCTAAGGTGCAGGCAGGAGTGCCAGTCCCAAGCTCTTAGAGCCAGGAGTTGTCATGTTTCAGGCTGAGACTTCCAGCATCCTCCATTCATCACTGTCCTCGGTGGTTTTCAAAAATCTCAGCTATGAAGCAACTATCCCAAGTGAATGCGACAGAAATAGTTGTGCTGATAAAGGCTCAGCTTGTGCCCTGCATGGTCAAAGAGCTGCAGACATGCAGGGGAGACTTCTCCCAGGTGCATCAAAGGCCACAGCACGTGTTGGGGACAGCTTGTGTCCCCCAGCACTGCTGTTGAGTGGCCTGGCGAGGGTAGAGAGATGGCCTTGAATTCCTTCAAGGAGCACCATGTCTGTCCACCAAGAACAGCGCGATGGGATCTCACCTCTCTGCAGAAAGTAGAGTCTATAACAGGTTGGGGCTGCCCCACCCCTGGAAGTGTTCAAGGCAAGGTTGGACAGGGCTTGGAGCAACCTGGGATAGTGGAAAGTGTCCCTGCCCGTGGCAGGGGGTTGGAACTGGGTGATCGTTAAAGTTCCTTCCAATCCAAACCATTCTATAAAAGAAAAGAGCAGCAAGGACCTGCTAAACCTTTACCCCTTTGGTTTCCAGCTACAGAGCACTTCCCAAAGGAGCCGTGCAGGATCTGGCCCAGCAGGAATGATGTGGCTTTTGGCTAGCCCTTTTCACCTGTGGCTCTCAAAGCATTTGGCAAAGGGCTCCCCTCACTTTCCTGTAATTGCAATAATCTCAGCAATGCACATAATGATTCAGAGGTTTTATCGTTACATACCTTTGTGCAAAGGACGTGGCACAAACCCGCCTATCTGCAACTCAAAATAATTTCCCCTCGTTAAGGTTGCAGTCATGAGTTAATTGCAGGAAAGAAAATGCAGAAGACTCCAGACGCAATCCCAAGAAATTGTTGCTGTCATTCATCCAGCTGGTCAAAATGTGATGATCAGTATCAGTTACTCAGCAACTGACCTGGCATTGGCCTCCTTTGATTTAAGGTCCCATAGACTCACTTGAACTTGCAGGCAGAAATAAGTTCTTCTAAGGACAGATAGTCTCCTCTTGGAAACCTAGTACTTCATGTGAATCCCGGAATTCCTTTGAATTGGAGGGTGGGGTTTTTTCCACAGGGGAACTGACTGCTTGTGAATCATACTTCTGAAGAAAAATTTAATTTGGTGATAATTTAAGATTTAGCTAATGCACAGGACGATCTTTTGGCAACAGTGTGATGCAAGCTTGACGTTTTCAGGTTATAAACCTCAAGCAAATAAAGAGAGAAGGATGGCTTCGGAAAAGTTCCATTGGGCTGTAAGTCAGAGGCTGTTCCACAACATTTTATCTCTGAAATGTCATGCTGTACTGGCCTCAAAGCAAGAAGAACAGACGGTTCATCTAATACAATTATTTTAGGATCCTTTCATCATAAACAGTGTGCATGCCAAAATGAAAACGTATCATGGGAAAGCATTTCTCATTGAAGCCTGAATCTCCTCCCTAATGTTTATTCTATGTCATGAAGAACACTAGGGGCCAAATACACTCTGGGTTAAAAACACTGGCATCAGCTCTTGCAACACAAATCTGGCAGGGATTCAGGATGTGACAGCTGAAGGAGGCTGCAGCCTCCCTTGTACCAACAAACCAGTTGGTGCCCAGTGCTGGCGAGTGAGGAAGGGGGAGCATTAAGAGAAATCTGGAGCATGCCATGGAGGTTTTCTCCCTTCTGGGGCTGCTGGCTGGCACCCTGGATCCCTGCTGTGGTGTCCAGGAGCCTGCAAGGTGCAGAGTAGGTGGGTAGCAGCAATATCCTCCTCGTGTCTTGATATAAATCCCTGCATGGTGGTGAATGTACCTCCTTACAACAGCTCTTTGAATGCCATCCTGGATGGCAAATCAACCTTTTCTTCATCTTCAGTAACATCCTGAAGTCTTCTTCCTGGGGGGAAAAAAAAAAGCTTTTGTTGCTGTTAGTTGAATTGGGGTTGCTGTAAAATTTTCTCAGCATGTTCCCATTTAGTGGATTATTTGGGCTGTTTCATTGTTCCCACACTCTGGGCCATTGTATTTCTTCTTGCCAACACGATTTATACATTTAACAACAGTGACGCTGCACTTTGTTGTATTTAAATTCACCTTATTTCCTTGGCTTTCTCCTACCATGGGTCTGGAACTTCCACGTCATCTTCAAGTTTATCAGTGATGATTATTATCATTTCCTCTGGGTCAATCCCAAAGACACTGAACAACCCAGGGTCCAAACTAAATAAATGGAAGACTTCAATATCTCTAGTCTAATTGAATTTCAAATTGCATTATAAGATCTCTTGCTGAAATAGTTTTTAATCCATTTAGTATCCCAGATTAGGTTCTGTACCGTTTTCCTTTAATTGGGACTGTGTTCAGGAACTGTTCAATAACTTGCAGAAATCTAAGTAATTTATAACAGGCTTATCTTTATTAACCAAACTTACATTCTCATTAAAAAAACATTCATTTGTTTGACATGACAGACTTTCCATAAAACTGCTCAGGCATATCAATCAGTTAGCATCCTTTAATTCATTACTAATCACAGCCTATATCAGATTTTCTTTGATACTGTTTGGGATCAGGTTTAAACCAATGAATTTGTAATTACCTGGGATTTTCCTATTATACAGTCTTCGGATTCTGCACAGAGTATCCTTACAAATTTATGCAAAACAGAACCAACAGGCTCGGGCAGCTTTGTAATTTTGTTGGCAATCAGCTGGAATGAGCAGGACAGCAACAGGACAGCCCCAGACCCACCCATACAGGATTTCAGCATCACAGAGATTTGGGGAGGGAAAGACCTTCAGAGATCTCCGGGCTCCTCTCTCACACCCTTCCATCAGATTTCCCAGAGCCTTTCCCAGTGGAGTTTTGCAAGGATAGAGATCCCAAAAGCTCTCTGGACTGGTGTTCCAGTACTTAACTACTTTAGTTGTACTTTTTTCCCTCCTAATATCTAGTTTTAACATCATTTGCTGCAACTTGGGTTGATTTTCTCTCGTCCCATCACTGTGCACCTTCAAGAAAAATCTGGTGTTGTCTTTTCGCTAATCTCCTATAGGTAGTTAATGACAGCAATAAGCCTTGTTATCTCAATAATCTCAACTCTTCTGGGTCCCACCAAGTGTTCTCTGGGGGCTCCAGTGTGGAGAAATGTCCAGCTTCACCCCTGATGGGGAACAGACTGCTCAGATACTGAGAGCTGCTTGTTTAATGCTCTCTGCCAAAATATAAGCGGGCAGATATATTCACCCAGCTTAAATGCTACCTCAGTCCTTGGACCTGCTCAGTGGAGAGTGCCCACGAGCCTGGAGAGCCTAAGGAAAGCCTTGAGCAAGAGTCATCTGAGTGCAGTTAATGAGAAAGAAGAGGCAGGTGGATGTACGTGGAACTGCAGGTCTCTGTGACCTTGCAGGTTTGTGTTCTTCCTTGTTTAGAGATGTAATCATTTTATGAGGAACAGTGACCCAGAGAGCTGGGGACTTAATTTAATACACCTCATATAGGCCTGGGTTTGTTGTCTGATTTATTAAAAGATAGCAGCACAATTTTTGGTGGAAAAAAAAAAATGCCACCTGTGTGCTGGACACTATAAATCTGAAAGGGTAAAGGGATGTTTCAGTGCATGGTACACTCAGACCCCTTAACTGCCTTTCCTAAAAGCCTACTTGCTCTCACACCGAGCTGGAGAGGGGAGCCTCAGCAGGCAGGTGATCTCTGTAGTGCTTACAGGAGCATCATCCTCATCTACCACCTAAAAAGGGTTTTAATGAAGCCTCCTAGCTCTAAATCCAGGCCCTGGGAAGAAAAGGGAAAGAAATGACGGGGTGGGAAATGTCCTCTTCCAAAGATCCTTGTGGATGGAGCAAAAAGACATTTTTCTTTTGCCCTTTCTTTTTTCAAGGACCGGCATATTGCAGAGGTGAGCATGGGTTTAAGAGACAAACTCATTATTAATTAGATCTGCAATAATAGAGTGAAATGAATAATGGTTTCCTATCTGGCAAACGAGCCAAGGG
Source organism: Pseudorectes ferrugineus (assembly GCA_008033365.1). Classification (NCBI taxonomy): domain Eukaryota; kingdom Metazoa; phylum Chordata; class Aves; order Passeriformes; genus Pseudorectes; species Pseudorectes ferrugineus. The sequence goes on along the minus strand of QWTY01015901.1, from coordinate 9,948 downwards.
TGCTCTGCGAAGAGGGACTGTACAAAAACTGCCTTGCAAGCCCAGCAGGAGGGTGTGAAACTGTGTTTGGAGGGAACAGAAGTGCAAATGATGGAGCAAAGTTCCGGTGGGACAGGGACATTGGATCTGTCTGGGATTGGACTCTGAGGAGATTGCTGAGGACAGGAAGGTGAGGGTTAATTAAGCTGAAAGAGATAACAAAATGATGGAGCATCTTCCTCCAAGGAAAGGAAGGAGTGAGGGAAGCAGAAAAAGGAGGATGGACATCAAGATGTACGAAGATGGAAAACAAGACTAGGAAAATTATGGCTGTAAAGGAATAGTGTGACTATGAAGGACTAAAATGAGAAAGACCAGGAGCAAAATGAGTTTCAATTAGGAAGGGGTATAGAGGGCGATAAAAGGATGCTCTGCAAAGGTATTGAAATAAGAGGAAGGCAATGGAAATTATACATAACTGAATTAATGGAAAATGAGAGAACAGAAATAACAACAGAGAAAAGACTGGACCATTCATTAGATTTTATGCTTTAGCCATGGAGGGAAATAAAATATTAAGAAAAAAATTATGAACTGGTATTTATCAGGACCACTTTTACTGCAGAGGGCAAGACAATCCAAACTAGCAAATAAACACAGTTTAAATCATTCAGAGAAGTTAGACAAATTCATGTCAGCAGGACTGGATGAAGTTCCCCCTAGAGCACTTCAGGCACTGGCCAGAGCAATCTGACTCATTAGTAATTATCCGGGAAAGCTCATGGAGAAGGGAGGAAATCCCTGAGGAGGGGAGAAGGGCAAACACAGTGCCTGTCTTTAAAGAAGGGGGAGAAGAACTTCGGGAATTACACAGCAGCCAGTTCAGCATGTAATGCAAAAGCTGTAATACAATAAACTGTGCAACGATCTCTTTATGAGCATTTGACTGACAATAGAAAAACATACGGTCAGTCAGACTGGATTTGTCATGGAGGAGTGATGTTAAAACCATCCAGTTTCCATCTTTGAACCCAACAACTGTGTTGTAGAATAAGGAAGAGGGAGCATATGTCATGTATTTTGAAATAAGCAGGGTTTTTAACACCATTTCACGTGACATTTCCATAAGCTGACCAGGAACTATGATCTCTGTGAAATCATCTTAAGACATACTTGACAGAAAAAAAATGTATTCACATAAGAATTACTAATTCCTTTCCTTTGGATTTAGAGGGTTTTCCAAAAGGGCTCCCTCAGGGTTTGCTCCTGGACCTGATTCTAATACTTTCATTAGTTATTTGGATGACAAATTAAAAACGATATAAATACTCCAGAGTATATGTTCCAAAATGTGGCCTGGGAAATTAGAGTAACAATACAAAATCAACCAGATTTGATCAGTAAGGTCATAAGCAACAAAATATATCAATGCAAAGTGGCAAAACACCGGTCAAGCAGGCATTCAGTGGAAAAAGAGCTGTGAAAGAGGCACTGGAGAGGACACAGCTGTTGCAAAATAAGGCAAATCTTATTCTGGGGCACATGAACAAGAGTGAAACATCAGAAGGAATGATTCCACTCTAACGAGGGCTCAGTTGAAATAGCAGGTGTGGGTTTGGATGCTGTCCTAGGAGAAAGCAGAGGAATGTCGTAGACAAATTGTAGAGGGATGGAGGAAAGCAATGAGAATTATGAGTAGTTCAAAAAATTTGGAGGATTTTCTTTGATTTTTCCAGAAGGGAAAAAACGTGTGAGAAGATGAAAACTGCCTTCTAAGGCAGAGGAGACTTATAAAGGATATTGACAATTGTTCAGGGTCCCACAGAAATAAATTGGCAAAGATTGTTGTTACTGGATATCTGGGAAAGAATAAAACTCCATAAATTAAACCCAAAAGCTTTCTAATTTAAAGCAAATTTCTTTGAATTAAATTTTCTAAATTAATTTGGAAGTATTCCTCTCTGGAAGTTGATTAGCTTCTCTCAGGGATGTTTGGATCCTGCTCAGGGCACTGAGGAGGATTCGTGGTCTTTCTCCATCTCCCCTGTTCCATGACTGTCTCCTCAAGGTGTGCCAATGCTTCCGTCTTCCCCATGCCTGGCCAGAGTGTGAAATACCGATGCAAATCCTGTCTTTGCACTTCAGCAGAGCTTCAAACACTCTGTTGGTGTTAATTAATTATCCAACAACAGCAGGAAGCCAGTGATACCAAACGAAGCACAGAGCTTCCCTGACCAATAACAAAAGCAATCCTTCCTCCTGTGCATTGCAGAGCTCCACCAATTCTCTTCCCTAATGCACCACAAGCAGAACGAAGAGCCTCCCCTTCTGCAGACCTCCCACAGACAGCGTGTGGCTGCTGGGGACGAATGTGGTGCTGAGGTCCTCGCTCCCGAGGGCTCCAAAAATTAGGGAGCGTGCTGGAGGGCTAAGCAGCCGTGCAAAAACATGCATGCCAGGGAAACAGTGTGTTCCTCACTCTTCCCTAACAAGGAACATCTAATTTGTGAATAAAAGAATAATACATGGATAAAGTTTGCCAGGAGTGTTGTTCAAGAGGAGCAGGTGGTGAGGAAAAAGGAGGAGGACGTTTGCAGGCTATATTCCTATCTGGAAGGAATATACTTACTCTGAACTCTAGGAAGATTATGAAACAATCTGCTGGATGTCTCTGGGTAGTGATAAAGGAAAAGAGAAATCAAACAAAACCAGGAGCAGTCTCATGGTAGAGTCCATTGTACTTCAACTAATGAAAAAAAAGGAGATAGAGGAGCATGTTTTTTGAAAAAGAAAGCAATTATGTAATGAACAAGTGCTGGTGGACCTGAAGGAAAATGATACGTCAAGGATATTGTGAATTTTAAAGTGAGAAAAAAGAGAGGGGAAAAAAAGGAAAAGAGACTAAAAAGACAAGACGAGGAATTTCAGATTTTGACTGCTGTTCAGCACAGCCCTCAGGGTCTTTGGGAATTTTTTGGTACTCTGAACATGTTGCCATCTCCCTTCGTAGACTAACACCAAGTTCTGAATGATCAGATGGCAGGCATGGGTTTCTATGGGCATCTTTTTTCTTGCAAAGCACTTTGTTTACTCCATACAAGTAGCATGATGGTAGAATGAACTTCTCAGTGTAGATGTGCAGCACGGATTTGAGAAGGGAACAATACCCATCCATAGTTTTAGAGAGGGCAACTGAGCACTCGTCAGTTCAGCTGGTCAGGCAGCATGGGGAGACCCTATGAGTGCCTATGAATTTGTTGCTATATTTTACCTTGAATATTTAACAAAGGCATGGTACCAAAGGTTTTCAACTTAAAAATCACTTTATGGGTCTTGTATGATGTTCACGGCATCCCCGTCCAGCAGCTAAATAATTCCTGTTCCCAGGAGGATGATACAGAGACCAATAATTCAATAATGTATATTTGGAAAATTTTTATACACCTTGAAGGTGAGACCCCTTCGTTCACTGGAGAGATGAGGTGTGAAATCAGTGTTCATACGGTCTCTGCACCTCTCTGCTTGGTCGCTGGGGTGGCTGCAGCTACTGCATTTCTCAAGTTGCTGAAGGTGGATGAGGAAATGATCAGAGAGGGTAGGATGTGGTTAAAGCCTCGGTTTGCTAACTGGGGCTAATGTGAGGGAAGCATATTATGTCTCACATCCATTAAGGCCTCCAGCAATCACCTCCCACGAAGGCGAAGGAGCAGCAGAGAAGGAATTGTGACTTCCTGAGTCCCAGTAGCTCCTGGAGCTGTTCCTGTTAATATTCAATTATGTGCTGCCCTGGACTTAGAGCAGCTTAGAGCTGAACGATGTCTCACTCCAGCCCTGAGGCTCAGCTGCAGCAAACACAGCTGCAGGAGGCTGAGCCACGGAGAGAAACAGCCCCAAAACAGGGTTATCACACCTCCAGCCGCCTGTGCGGAACCAGCACGTAGGAGGAACCACTCTGTCCACCCCTGCCCTCTCCACCTCCCCTCTCCAGGCTGCGAGACTTCGGGGAGCTGGTTATTCTGTGAGCTACGGCCAGGGTCATCAGACTCTTTCCCCCAGTTTTTTAACCTGGATGTGCTAATTGACCACAGAACGCTCTGCATGCGCTTCCTCTGCACCTCACACCAAGCAGCTTCTGCTGTGGCTTTTCCTTCATCTCATCCTCCCACCCTGAAGTGTGTCCCTTCCTCGCTGACCCACCCACCCTCTGATAAGCCCCTTCCACTTCCAGATCATGGTATTAACTTGACATTTGCAAAAGGTCACCGTGTTTGCTCTGCCTGAGTGTTATATTGCTCACTCTTTTGTTGTTCTGCTTTGTAAGCCCTTCAAGGCAGAAGTTATCTCCTTGGGTGTGACTACGCAGTGGCCAGGAGAACGAGGCTCCTGGTCTCAGTTGGTGTCTAACAGCTAAACCAAAAACAATAATTTGCTCATCGAGGGAGAGGCTGGCTCCAATTTTATAGATTATGCATCAGAGGTTAATGAATCTTAAATTTATATGCAAAAACCTTCCTTCCAGAAGAGGTCCATAAGCAGGATCACAACTAATGTCTTAATTTCAAAGACTACCAGCACCAGATCCCTTCTGTATTTCCAGGAGTCCATTCGGACCGTGTGGTATTGCTGGAGCATATGCCATTTGCTGCAGGAACAAATGTGGGACATAAGGGAGGTGACACACAATATATATTTCGTGCATCCAGTTTATGCAGATGAAGTCCTGGCTTTTTTTAGCCTGGAGTTTGTCACGCTGGAGCTGTTTGTTGCATCAAACTAATTGCAATGGAGATGAGCGCGTATGGTACACATCAGGGTGTCCCCTCTCCGGTGGCTGCTCCTAGCGAGGTGCAGCTGGTAGAGAAAGGACACATAAATTAATTCTTTTGCTCTCAGGTGAGAATGGATCTGATCCTGTCCACAGTCCTGACCTGACCAGCAATTCCTGGGGGGGAGATGCAGGGCTGGAGCTCTCCCATCTCCATTAGGCAGCCGGGAGGGCTCCAGCCAAGGTAGAGACGCAGCACTATCCATGAGGAGACACCCAGGCTTGGCTTTTCTCAAACATAAACCAATTCTGAGCCTCAGCTACAGCAAGGCTATGCCAGAAAGGAGAATGGAGAGTGGGGCTGTCAGATGCAGCAGCCTGAAGACCATGGTTGAGGCTACTCTCCACCTGATGTTGGCATTGCAGAAGAAATGCATCCACGTCTGGAAGAGGTACAGGTGGGGGATCTTGGCCTTCAGCTTTAGTGCCAAGAACAACACGGCACCAGACTGACAGCTGTGCTGGCTCTAGGAACAGCCCGACCTGGCTCCTCTGCCGTGGTTTGTTTTGGGACTGACACAAAAGCTAAGTCATTCCCCAAAACAATGTACAGCCACTCCCAGGTATTAACTTTTCCGTCGCTTATAGTGATACTCCTTAAATTCCTCTACTGTTTTGCTTTGAAAACAGCTCATTCCCTGAGTTAGCCCAGTTCCTCTGCTTCTCCATGATATCCCTTGCCAGCCAGAGAAAACTGTACTAGGCAGGATAGGGCAGCGCTGTGGCTCAGAGTCACTACACAGAGATTAATTGCCTGCTACGGGTGGGTTGGTGGCTGGAAGGTGGATGCCAACCTGGAGGCGTTAGGGCTGAGTTCTGCTTCAGTTCCTGATCTGAGTCTCTCCCTCCTGCCCGTGTGCACCTCGCAGGAATATAACTGAGTTTGAAATATCTGCTTCCTCCCAAATTCATCTGAAATTCATTAATGGGTTCAGAAGCTTTTGGGAGAGGGGGATGGACACATACATGCACAGAGAAGCAGCGCAGCAGAACCTTTATTTCCTTAGGGAGGCAGCCTAAAGAAATATTAGCATTTATTCTCATCTGTTGCTGAGCTTACGACCCACACAAATAACAGGGAATAGCGAGCGAGCAGCCGGCTGCAGAATGGGAACAGGGAAAATGACTCAGCAAGGTTGGCACCAATCTGGAGAAAATGCAGGTACATTATAACCTTGCTTGAGCATCAATCTCATCCGTGACGTGACGTAGAAACAGCAGCCAGTGTAGATATTTGGATTTGACGGAAACATTCCTTCTGATAAATGATTTAGCTCTGCTCTTGCAAGTAGTTATATCCAGGAGCAGAGCAGGTGAGAAGCTGCCTTCATATATGCCAGCAAAGGAGAGAAAAAGTTCAATGAAAACCTCTCACTGCTTTATAAATACCCTTCTTTTCTTCTGTTATCAGTTGACAAATAGCTGCTGAATTATAGTTTCATGCTTTGTTCATGTCATTTTCCCCAAGAACAGTATTTCCTGCTACATCACCTTAGAAACTCGATCAACAAACACTGTGCTCTACACGTAAACAAAGCTTTATTTTACCCTATTTTTGACAGCAGCCAGCATTTTAGAAACCAGAACATTTCGGGTTCTCTGGGCTATTTGCCTCAATTTCACAATTTGATTTTGGTTTTGAGGGCCTGTCAGCATTGTTTATACCCAGATCTGTTGGAGTAGTGATGTTTTTGTGTGAGTGGCAAGGAAAATACATTGCTGCAAATCGCTCTCTGGAATCAGACTTTCTTCTCTTCTCTCGAGAGTCTAAATGAAACTGCACTTTCTAACACATGGGAACTAAAGAGTGAAATGAGTTCGAAAGAGAAGTGAAACAAGAAAATTCAGTGTCAACAACAAAAATGAATCAAAAAGAAGCAAAGACAACTTTGACAATTAAGCAGGACCATCTCCAAAACTCAAGCTCCAATAAAATCCAGGAGTGTTATCTCCAACAGAGCACCTGAAGAACTCTGCAGGGCCCTTTAGCCATTTCCTTGTGTAATAACATCAGATCTTGTCCTGACCCCATGACAAGGTCTTTTTTTTTAACTGTGGAAAAAAAAGATCAGAGCCCTATAAAGTTTTCTTACTTGGTTTCACAAGATGAGCGTTTCCCAGGTAGCGGCTGTGAAAAAACAAATTAATCCAACAGCAAACAGGGGATTTTATTTGGCACTTTCTAAAAACCTGCACAGGAGCCCTGGCTACTGAGCCTCCTGTGATCTGCCACTACACGAAGACAGAGTCCATCAGTTAGGGATTAATTTTAAGGCAGATATTAAAGCCTATCACATGATGAAGGATTTTCCTCTATGTGGACTTCAATGGGACACTTTAAATCCTGTGTGTGTGCGTGGATACGCACGTGTACGTGCACACCGGTGTTTATTCACGGGCAGATGCAGCCTCAAGCTTCTTCAGGCCTTTCCAAGGAACATAAATTTGGGGGGAGGGACACACAGAGAGAGAAGAGTCATCTTTAAAACCTCACATTTTTGAAAGTTTTTGAAGGAGACAGGCTGAGGTGGAGGGAGCCAAGATCGTAAAGATTTTATAACTAACAACATTTTTTAAGAGGAGACAGAATCTCTGCTTTTTTTTAGTGCAAGATCTTGCAATAATTTAAAGCAAATTTGGGAAAAAGCCCCCTTTTGACAGAAATGCTTCATTTTCCTTTTCTGCTGGGCTGTAACCTAAAGCATCTTGGCTCGAGAAAATGAAATAAAGCTGAGCGATGATGCGCTGTCACTGCTGCTGCCGCCACTCTGCCTCCTGCAAATCTCCCAAAATCGAGCACAGCTCTCCAGGTCAGAGCCTGGGAAGGCAGCGGTGCCTTCTCCTCCCAGGCTCGATCCTGCACCAGACAAACTTACCCGAGGCTTTGTAAACACGGCCAGGTTTGCAGCGAGAGGCTCTGCCCGAGGTGCCGCTTCCAAGGGTTGGTGTGGAGAGGAAACTCTTCCCATGACACAGCAGAACAGCAACAGCAGCAGCAGCAGCAGCAGAGTAAAACAGATCAGTTCTGGCAGTACTCCTAAAAGACTACTTTAAATCCCAGCTCCACTCTCTTCCTCCTTTAAGGATGATCTGAAGAAGGGAATACGGAATAAAAAGAAGCTTAGCAAGGCAGGGAAATGAGGCCCGGAGATACGGGAAGCAAGGCATGTTGTAGTTAGGCTCCACAGCAGTGAGACAGCCTGGATAAACGGCAGAAAGGAGCCCAGAGAGGAAATTCCCCCAAAATTAGATGGGAAGGAGAGATAAACATAAACAGGGTGTAGGGTGGATGGAGGGAAGAATATGAGAAGGAAGGAAAAGAGGATGAACTGTTCCTCACTCTGTTAACTCTTTTCAGCTAAAATCATTAGTAATTTTTACAAAACTAAAATAAAAATTTAAAAAATAAAAAATAATAGTAGAGATACCTGGAACACTGATCTGTTAGATATACAGCTTATTGCACGGGCACCTGGAAATTAGTGGGGCAGAGAACAGGTACTTCAAGTGCAAAGCACAAATGGGAGAGCGGAGGGAGATGATCCACTGTCACTGCAGGATTGGGCCTGTGCCGGGGTGGCCGGGCGGCTCTGGTCCCCTCCTGTGGCCGACAGGCATCAGCACCGACCCGGGAGTCAGAAAAAAAGTCGTTTGTACGACTTGCTTCAAGAAAACTTGGTGGGACACCGAAGAAATTAAATCCCCAACTTAAAATTTACTGCATCTGTGGGTCATGTTTTTTTAATCTGCTGAGGGGCTGCTGGAAGCTGTAAAGAAGGAAGGAATGCGGGATTGCTTTTCCTCCTTCAGTCTTTAACAACAAATTCATTGCCCACTCTCAATCTAGCCCCTAAAGCCTTGCACTTGACCACCAACACCGACGTGATGCCACCGGTTCGGGAGCAGAATTTGCGGGCCTTCGCAGGAACCTTCCAGGGGGAAAACCCCGAGAGCCCCCTGCGCGTTGTCAGCCCGGTGGTGGGACCGTGGAGCGGGTGGGCTTCAGCTCCCTGATCTCAAATCCTGGGGGCTGGTGGAGAGCAAGGAATAAAACCCACTTCAGCACCGCAGGCGGAACAGCAGCCGGAGGAGCGCGGCGCTGCCGCCGGCCGGCCCCGCACTCCCGGCGGCTGCGGCCGGGCAGCGGGATACGCGGGGAACCGGGGGCTGCCCGAACCACGGGGAATTGTCGGCATCTTCCCCTTTCCCTTCTGTGAAGGCTGGCTGTTTGCTGGTAGTGTTGCAGCGGCCAGCGCACATCCCTAGGAGCGGCTCCTTCCAGCAGCCCGGCACAGAGCCGGCTGTCGGGAGCCGGCGGTGCGACGGGTCGGGACGGTGAAAGCGCTTCGCTACCGACTGGCAGAGTTAAACCGGCGGTCGCGACCACCGCATCGACCCCGCACGGGCAGCACCGCTCA
>QWTY01015896.1:0-24299 GCA_008033365.1 Pseudorectes ferrugineus | reverse complement strand
ATAAATAAAGCTTTATTAATGTGTCCTTTCTTTACTCTGATCTGGTGGTATTTTAATCAATTATTTAGTTAAGAAAGACACATTAATTTAGTGTGCCAGGGTCAGCACAGAAAATCTCAAAGACCAGGGACAACCTGAAGGTTCTGGGTGGTGATGAGGCCATTTAGAGGTAACAGGTGATCTCCCCAGATTTCTCTCTTTATTCCTGTTTGTGTCCAGTGGAGCAGTCAGACCTTGCAAAGGCAGCTCAGAAAGGACAAGAAGGAGCAGAGCTTTTCCTCACGGGTGTGTCCAAGCATCTGGAAGAGGAGGGAACTTGGGAAGGGTGTGTTTGGGTGAGGAGAGCCAACCAGCCCTTGGAAGCGCAGGGAGTGGCTTGGAGTGGGGCTGTATAACGGGCAGGCCGGGATGGGCCAGCCTCAGCCTGGACACGGAGCTGCAGAGCTGGCACTGGAGAATTCCAGCACGGATGGCTCCACAGACTGGTCCCAGCGAGAAGGGGACGGGACCCGTTCCAGCCTTTCCACAGCTTTTCACTTGGGAAGAGATCGGGATCCGCAACGGCCGCGGGCAAGGCCAGGAGCAGTGGCTGGTGATTGACAGGAAGGTTTATGATGTCAGCGAGTTTTCCAAGAGACATCCCGGGGGCAGCCGGGTTATCAGCCACTATGCCGGGCAGGATGCCACGGTAAGAGCTGGGAAAGCAGTGGAGGAAGGTGGTTCCAGTGGCAGGGAAGGAGGATGTGGTGGGAATCCTCTCTGGTGGTGGTCGTCACTGTGCTTGGTCAGAGAGCGGACTGAGAAAGCAGCAGGATGACCTTGGGCTGCAGGATGTAAGGAAAAGTCCTACAAATATACTTGAACACAGATGTTCCAGGGATTCCTGCAAAAATCTTTCCTCTAAAATCATTTGGTGCTTGTTGGCAGGGATAATAAATTCTAAGTGGATCTCCCAGACTATGCTGAAAGGAGACACTGAATTTCTGAATAGGCAGAAATCCTCAGATTGGAAACATGGGCATGAACTTGTGATGTGGGAGATTTAATTCTTGTCATGACAAGACTTTCTGACATGAAGGAAGTTGCTTAGCCTGTCTAATCCCTCGGGTTTCAGCGTGCGGAATGGGATAGCACTTCCTAACTCCTGGCCCAAAATGAACCAGATCAGTTATTTTTTAACATTTCATCCCTTGCACCCTGCTTGAAACTGGGGCAGAAAAATACCTGATGATCTCAGAGGAAGAAAAAGGAGAGGTTTGAGTCTTGTTTGGTTTCTCCCAAGTTCACTGACCTTCAGAGCATAGGCTAGCCCAGAGATCCTGGTACCATCTCCTGCACTTTCTGCCACTGGACTTTGACAGAAGGAGTCAAGGAATGCAGAATGCATGGAATGATTTGTCCCCAAGCTGTGTCCTCCCAGCTCCTGCAAGGACCTGCATTTACATCATTGTGTTTATAAACACCCAGGGGCTTTAACGGCAGTGAATGTGTTTAAAAAATGACCTTTGATCTTACTTGCTTTTAGTGTTGCAATAATTGCAGTCTGATTTTACTTGATCTTAAAGGTGTTTTCCAACTTCTAGCTGTTCTATATCCCTTTGAAGACAGGACCACAACCAGTAGCCAAAATCGTGGGTTCAATGCGGATTTGTGTTGCATCCTAACAACGCTTTCTGTCTTGCCCTTGCTAATCTTAATCATTCTTTTTGCTTTTAAAATGCTGCTTGTTCATATATTCTAAGAAATCCACATAGAAAAGCAAGGCTGGAAGGTGTCTCAAAAAATTACTGACTCAGGACTTTACCTAAAACCAGGATCCAGGATTTTTTTTTCCAAGACTGCTCCAGAGCTCGTAATTCTGTATACATAGTGAGAATTTTCTTCCTCTGTGGGGATTATTTTGAAAATACAAGGTAACGCCAGTGCAGAACATTTAATTGATGTCAAATGTCGTGAGTTATGTGCGTTGTAAGTGATAGCTCTTAAAGTTAATCTCTAAAAGTTAATCTTAAAGTTAGTAGGATGCTAATCAGGGTCTAAGAGCAGGGAGGGGAAAAGACAGGCAGGACTGAGAGGCTTTCAGTGATAAGAATCTGTGATACTGATCTCATGGATAGGAGTTTCTGCCTGAAAGGATTCTGGGTCCTGTTTCCAAGCTGCAGTATAGATACTTATGGATTAAGTCAGAATTCCTGGCAAGAGGGAGGGATATAAAAATATATGAAGACCTGGAGGATGAGGGGCACAAAATCACGATGGAAAGATTTCCCCAATCCTCTGGGTCTGGACAGAGTAGTTCATTTGTCACTGTGACAAAGGGTCACTAGATGTCTGTAGAAAAGCCCAAATATCCAGAAAGTCACCTTGTTCTGACTTTTTCTATACTGACTTTTTCTATACTCAGGGAGAGACTGTCTCCAGCCAAGAGGCTCCAAGGAAGTCCTCTGTCCTCTTCCAGGCATTTGATCCTGACCAGACCTGTGCAGGATATTTGGGTCATGCTCATCCATGCTGATTTTCAGAGCCACAATCAGCAAAATCAGACTGTTCAAAACCAGGATTTTGTTCTGTCCACTCTTTCTGGAAGGAAAAAAGAGTATGGCCAGCCTCTTTAATTTTCTTCTGGAAAATCCACTGAGGACATGAGATAAAGAAGAGTTTTGATTCATCTGGAATCTCATCCTTTATTCCATTGTTTATATTTGATTTTGCACTAGGATTTCAAATGGCACTTGAACAGGCCCATTTGTGTCACTGCTGTTACCCACTTCCCCAGAACATTAACCAGTCTGGAAATTTGGAGGGAACTGTGAGAGACACCCAGTTTGGGCTGCTGAATATGAGGCTTCAGCATCTACTTTTTATGGCCTCACTGTTACACAGACAGGATTTCAAAGCCTCATCCCAAGCATGGCAAAGACACACCCCATTCCCTGTTCCTGGGTCCCATCCATAGGGCAGGGCTGCTGGCTGGAGCCTTCTAGGGACAGACTGTGCTGAAACAAGCAGATGAAAGAACACGTTTCCCTCTGCAAAGGGTTTCTCATCAAACCCTTTCATGTTTATTACCAGCCTCGCCCAGGGGCTTTTATGAAATCTGGGCTCTTGAAACCTCTCCAGCTTCCTTGGGCCGAGCTCCAGTCGATGGCAAAGAGCGACAGGAGAGACAAAAATGGACAAGGGGAGCAGGATTTTGTGTTGTAATCCAGACGTGGGGAATGAGAGGCTCAGCCTCTGGTGTTCGGTCACGTGCCTTCTCTCACTTCTTCCCTTTGTGTTCCTCAGGATGCCTTTGTGGCATTTCACAATGACAAGTCCCTGGTGAAAAAGTACCTGAAATCTCTGCTGATTGGGGAGCTGGCACCAGATCAACCCAGCTTTGAGTCTAATAAAAAGGTGAGTGCCCTAGATTCCAGCGGTGGGAATGGCTCCGGGCTTCAGCATGGGAGGGGAAGGAAAACAAGGAGAGGTAGCAGGAATCACCTCCGTGGGAACATGCCTGACGCTGTGGGTGGGCAGGAGGTGGTGGTGGTGGGCAGGCATGGAAACATGACTGTCCCAGCATCACTAAATCCACGCCTGGGAGCAAGGAATGAGCTCCAGAGCCCCAGATCCTGCTCAGTTCTCCTCACTGGGATGTCTCAGCACCAAATCAAAAGCAAGGTCTGTTGACTTCATGCCTGTTTTGACATAGAGCCCCTACTGACAGAACATCTCTTCTGACTTCTGTGGCTGCTTTGGGGTTCCTGGCTCTGCTCTGTGACATTTTCAAAGTAAATAGTGTGTTAAGACTCACTTCACCCACAGAAATCCCTTTTCTTTACCCACAGAAATCCCTCTTGGAGGATTTTCGTGAGCTGCGCTGCACCATCGAGAAGATGGGACTTCTGAGGCCCAATTACTTCTTCTTCTTCCTGATTTTCCTTCACCTCCTGATGCTGGAGGCTGCAGCCTGGCTCGTGCTCTGGTACTTTGGCATATCCCTGGTGCCTCTCCTGGCTGGCATGGCGCTCTTCACCACTGCCCAGGTAAACTGCTGACAGGTGCTCAGCGCTGCAGACGCCCTCGGCTCTTCCGGGTGGAGAGGATTAATGGGATGTTCGAGGATTAATGGGATGTTCGTCGCAGGCATTGCCTCTCCTTAGATCCCATTATCTGGCTGAAGCTGACGAGCACGTTCTACGTCACACTTTTTGTTGCCCGCAGCAAATCCCCTTTTGCTGACAGGTTGCTCCCTCGGGATGGTGGGGTTGTTGTGGAACTGGCTCTTTCACAAGATGGGATGAGCTGATCTAATCACTTACCCCAGCAAAAAGAGGGAATATTTCATGCTCACCTGCACTTTTGGCTCTTTGTTCCTTCTGTCAGATGGCTCTGGTATTTTTTGGGTCCTTTATGAGTCCCCACTAGCCCTGAATAGTTTTCTGTTGGATTAGTAAATGCAGCCATAGAAGGGAAGGATCCATTTCAGGGTGGCTGTAGGGAAGGAGGGAATAGGGATTTGTGGCCCTTAGATGGGACAAATTGAAGGGTGTGGCGGAGGGAGGAAAACAAGATTTTCTTATTAGCACTGGACGCTTAAGTCTGCTCAGATCTCCCTGGAGCAGGTGCAAACGAGCTAATTAATTTAATTAATCTGTTTTATTTGCCTAATATCTGCTAAGGCAGATATCCCTCAAAGAGCAGTCTTGTATTTCCATGGGAATATGGAATGCAGTGAAGCCACGGACTTGGAAACCATTCCACTTCTTAGCTGCTTACTTGGAAATTAATTATTTGTGATGGCAGCAACAGAATTCCGTGCTGTGACAGTGAAGTTAATTGCAGTGATGCTTTGCTGCTTTCCCTGTATTCCACATGAAACTGATATCTGGAATTGAGCAGCTCTAGTGGACAGTGGCCTGGATGGAAGTTCCCAGCCCTGGGAGTGTCTCTTCCCCACATCAGAAGGAGGATGAGACTCACACTCTGAAGTTACAGAGACTCACGGGGCAAATTATTGCAACCAGTTCTTTTTCCTCAGTGATCCTTTTGTCTCCCAGATCCAGATGGGCTGGTTCCAGCACGATCTGGGGCACTGCTCTGTCTTCAGGAGGCCCAGGTGGAATCGTCTCCTGCAGGTGGTGGTGATAAACCTGCTGAAGGTACTGGTGGGAATGTTCTCTGGGGCTAACCGGGACTGAGCAATGGATGGGAGGGTCCCTAAATCCAGGCAGGGTCGCCTGTGAGGGAATTGCAACAAAAAGAGATGTGATCCTTGGTATTGCTCTGGTTTGAATCCCCAGTGTTCCCCTTTTCCCCACGCAGGGGTTGCCTGCCAGCTGGTGGAACCACCTGCACAACCAGCACCATGCCAAGCCCAACTGCTTCCGCAAGGACCCCGACCTCAACATGCACCCTCTCCTCTTCAGCCTGGGAAAGAGCCTCTCCGTGGAGGTCTGGAAAAGCAGATTTAATGACAGAAAGCTGGAGTGTGATATGTATATGATATATAATGATAACAGCCCAGATTGTGCCTTGAAACGAGGTGGTCTTTAAGGTCCCTTCCAACCCAAACCATTCAGGGATTCTTTGATAATCCCCAAACTGTTCCGAGGTGTGAGAGTCTCGTGTTGTTGCAATGCTGAGGCACCAGCTCCTGGGAAGCAAAGGCTTGAAATCAGTGCTTGAGTGAGGGCAAGCACCTTGAAGGCAGCTCCAGGGGTGAGTCAGTCCCCCTGCATTAGATGGTATTAGTGAGTCAGATGTTCCCTCTGGATCCTCCTGGCTGCCGGAGCTGTTCGGCACCCAGATCCTTCAGGGCTGGTGGAGCTGCCACGCACCAAACGCAAACGCAGCGAATGATTTCCTAATCCTGAGTTTTATGGCTTTCTCATAAAAAGAGAAACTATGAATAGATCCTCCCTGCTTCCATTATGGTTTGTGACAGCATCAGGATAGGCAAGGGCTCGTTTGCCTTTTCTTTTCCTTGTAATTCCATTTACTCGCGGGTGATGAAATGGCCTCGTTGCAAGATAAACCAGCCTCTTAAAATAATGCCTCTCTCCCTTTTACCTGCTGAAGAAACTCTCCAAGGCACATGGAAAACTGCAGCTCTGCTGTCTCAGAAAGGCTCCTGCCATGAGGGTTACAAAAGGCTTCTTGGTAGAAAACTGTTGGCTTCAGCTGGGAAGGATTTTGTCAGGGATTTGGGGAAAGATCTCTCATGTAGGAGCATGAGCATCCAGAGCAGGCTGGCTGTGCTCCACTGGGTCTGATGGAGTGAACATGTAGGAAATCAGTTCTCATGTCTTCCTGCTTTTTAAAACAGGATCAGAGTCGGGCATACCATGGATGGGCAAAGTGGATTTCAGGATTTTTTTTTTTTTACCTGGTTCATTTGTTGTTTCAGTTTTGATCCAGTGCAGACTGGAGCTCTGGAAGTAGTTTGCTTTACCTCCTTGTTATCTTGTCTTTTGAAGTATTATATTCACAAAAGTTTGGGGTGATGTTAAGAAACTTCTTGTATAAATGGTGAAAAAATGCAAGGTGAAGAAATAAACTTAATTGTGCTTTTTATAAATATTTCAATATCTTTTAATTTTACAGCTTGGAAAGCAGAAGAAGAAGTTCATGCCTTACAATTACCAGCACAAGTATTTCGTCTGTGAGTATCCCCTAAAATCATCTTCTCCCCCACAAAATAAAGGTTTTAAAGATATTCCCATTGAAGTGATAGCTCCAGGAAGCTTCCTTCACATTAAAGAAGGTTCCCATGAGGAGGAATTGCCCCTTAAGTCTCTGTTTGGGTTATGAGATGTAGATGGGGGTGTGTCAAACAGAGGGAGCAAAGGGATGGGGAAGAAATGGAGAAGTGATGAGAAGAAAAGAGGAAGAGATTATGTGGATGCATGGAGGTTAATATGAGTGGAAGACAGCAATTTTTCTTCCACTGGAAAAAAGAATCATTTTTATGATGCAGTGAAATTCCAAATGTCTCTCTCTTTCCGTTCTGTCCTTCAGTGCTGGCCCCACTCGCCCTCATACCCTTCTTCCAGCTGTCAATATTCTACTTTGTAATCAAGAGGAAAAAGTGGTTGGTAAGCACTGCTTCCCTGTCTGGAAAACTCCAAAACTGCCACTGAATTCACCTTCACCTCCTATTGATCGGGTGACTGGGGGGTAAGAGAGAAAAAGGATAGAAAGGGCTGATTCTAGGCTTGCTGCAGCAAGAGAAAATTGTTTAGAAGAGGCTTTTTAGCCTTTTTGCAGATAAATAAAAATTACCAGGAAATTCCCAGACCCAGAGTGTGATGACAGGGCTGTTGTCTGCAGTTATTGAGGGTTAAGGGGGAATATTCAGGAACACACCCACCTCAATGCAGAATGGAACTTACTCCTGATAAATCAGAAATTTGCATATCAGAACATTTTTTGAGCTGCAGTTCAAGTAAAAGGGAGAGCATGGAGTGGAGGCATTTCATCAACAAAGGCTCATTTTCATCCTGATTTGTTTTGGGGTTTTTTTGTTGGTTTTTTTTTTACAGGAGCTGATATTGGTTGTGGCTTTCAGCATCCGAGTCTACCTCATGTACGCTCCTTTAATGGGATTTAAAACCTTCATGGTGTACTACTGGCTGTCCAGGTAACTCAGAGCACACCCACAGCCCCCATAATTAATATTTGTAATCAATATTGAGCTTCAGAGGGAAGAAATGAAAACTAACACATCAATTTTCTCCGAAATAAACAGTCAAGAAGAAACAGTTTAACTTCAGGGGGGTGGTGGCTGCTCAGGGACATCTGCAGCATCTACAACTTGAGTGGTTCTTAAATTCCAAAACTGCTTTTTTACTTTGGAAGAGACTTAGCAAAGTGTTTTAATGTTAAATTTGGATGGGATTGGAGATATGACAAGAGTTCCTGTGTTTATCTGCCCAGGTACTTTGAGAGTACCTGGTTTATTTGGGTGTCCCAGATGAATCACATCCCAATGGACATTGATTACGACAAGAACGAAGACTGGATGTCTACTCAGGTGAGAAACTCCTTTCTTCTGGAATACTGGGTCTGCTGGTCTGAATTATAGGACAAAGACAACGTTGATTATTCTCTTAGAATTGGTGTTAATGAGGTTTGTCCTTGCATTCTTTAAATAAACATTTCTGTGATATTGTAACCATTTAAAATTTTAGTTGGAAAACAGGACATCTAGATTTTAAAAATCCTGGTTTTTCACTGAAAGGCCTTCATGTGTTTTTTACAACCCCTTCTCCTCCCTATTATAGAAAAGTACTGGTGGTATAACAGCCAATCTCCTTTTTAGGCCAACTAAAGGGAAGCAAAGTGGGATACCTTTATTTTTACCCAATAGGCTGCAGGTTTACTGCAGATCAGATAAATCTGACAAAATTGCCTGATAAAAATGAATATGTAGGTAGAACTTTGCTCACATCTATCCTGCCTCCAGCAGTATAATCCCACGTAGTGGGTTTGAAGCAGTTTCCTGTTTTTATCGAGGATAAAAAACTCAGCCTGGCTGGTCTAGACTGTGTTGAATTCCTCAGGGCAATGATGGCTGTAATCCCTGACTTTGCCTTGATTTTTATGCTGGATAAGGGTGGGCAGTGATTGCTGGGGGTTCAATTGTTGGACTTGAAGGAAAATAAAATCTAAATCGTGGGGTTTTTGGTTTTTTTCCCTCCCAGCTCCACGCAACCTGCAACGTGAACCAGTCTGTGTTCAATGACTGGTTCACCGGGCACCTGAACTTTCAAATTGAGCACCAGTGAGTATCATCCTGGGGGAAAAAATGGGGAATAATCTGGGACAGGGAGATATTTTGAACAGGGGGGAAGCCAAGTCTTGCAATAACTCTCCCTCATCCCATTCTGCAGCCTGTTCCCCACAATGCCTCGGCACAACTACTGGAAAGTGGCTCCCCTGGTGAAAAGCCTCTGTGGCAAGCACGGCATTGAGTACAAAAGCAAGACTTTGCTGACAGCCTTTGGAGATATTTTGCAGTAAGTGTCAATTAACAAGATGATTTTGCTCTGCAATGGCACGTAAGAGACAGCCAGGCAGCCATTTCAAATCAGTGTCCACAGAGAGATCAAACCTAGAGTTTATTTAGATTTTTCTAAAGGCACGTTAACTTTTAAAATTTCAAAGTTTGTTTTTTTTTTCTCTTCCTTAAATCCTCTCAACTCATTCCCAGCAGTCAGAATTTGCTATGAGGTGTCCACTCATTTTAAAATCCATTCTTTCCCTTTATTCCTTGAACTACGGTTTGCTTCCCACGAAGTTGAACTCTGTCTCCTCCTAAGTGATTTTTTCCCTTCTGTTCCTGCAGTTCCCTGAAAGATTCTGGGGAGCACTGGCTGGAAGCATATCTGCATGGGTAGAAACTGGCAACTCTCCAAGGGAATCCCTTCACCAGACAACTGCTGCCAAGAGCCAGGACACACCACCCCTGTGTGTGTCCTCAGGCATAGGAACTCAGGAGCTGGGCAAAGTTAATTTCAGTAAGAATCAAGTGGGAAAGTGGCTTCAAGATACATTTTTTCCTTGTTCTCAACCATGAACCTCTGTTTTTTCCTGCTGTCAATCTCAGAATTCAGAGATGGGCTTTTAAACTTGGGGAGAAGTAGCTCTTGAATCAGCTTGATCAGTTTAACTTTATTGGAAGTGCCAGCTCCTTGCTTATGGAAGAGCTTTGAAAGGAGATTCTTCTCCGAGTCATAGAGTCCTGGAATGGTTTGGGTTGGAAGGGACCTTAAAGATTATCTTGTTCCACCCCCTGTCATGGGCAGGGACACCTTCCACTATCCCAGGTTGCTCCAAGCTCTGTCCAGCCTGGCCTTGGACACTTCCAGGGATGGGGAGCCACCACCTCTGGGTGCCCTGTGCCAGGGCCTCCCCACTCACAGTGAAGAATTTCTTCCTTACATCTGGTGCACGAAGCACACATGTGCTGTGTCGTGCACCAGCTTTTTAATGCTGCCCACGGGGCCATCCAGAGGAGTGGAGAGACAACAAAGGAACACAGAGCCAGCACTTCATTTACTGCTGCTTGACCAGGAGGGACCCTTCCCTCAGCTCAGGCAGAGCTGTCTCCACCAGGAGCCTTAAGCTGGCACGAATGATTCTCCTAAAGGTCTAAAAAGATGCTGCAAATGTCAGTCCTGCCCCTTAACAATGAAGTCCATGGTTGCATTTTCATAACAATTGGTACTTTTCCCCTGTTGCTTAATATAGGTTTCAAAAGCCAAGGGTTTAAAAGTTCATTTTACAATTGACTGAGATGCTGTTTGGATCCAATAATAAGCTTTGCTTAACCTTGAAATTGGCCACTTTCAAGTCTAATGAAAAAGCATTATATATAAGCAACACATGATCTTTTTGGTATATATATTTTTCAAGGATTTCATTTTAATTTTATTCCTTTTCTCATGAAATCACTTGGAAGTTATACTGCAAAACTCAAGCAGTGGGTACAGCTCCCATGAATGCAGGAGGCCCAGGGTCCTGGTACAAGCAGTTGAAGCAGCATGGATAGCTCTTAAAATCAGCATGTTTTCAGAAAGCTAAACTGCAATTTTTCAGACTGAAATGCACGACTGGCAGTAATCCATAATCCTGACACAGTGTCATGGGTGCCAAAGGGCCTCCAGTGAGTGCTGCCTTTGCATTTTTAAAAATGTTTTATGAGCTCAAGATCCCAGAATTAAGTATCTTTCCTTTGCAAGCAACCCGCCATCTACTAATACTATAGCAAAACCAAGCCAGAGAAAAACAACCAGCCAAGCACAGAACAAAGGATCTCTAACCCGTAAGTAAAGTCTCTTTATCCCCAAATCCTCCACTTTGAGTGCTTGAGTGTTAAAAGCTAAGAGCTTTCAGCTTCAAGCCCATTACCATTTGCTCTTTTTTATCTGCACCAAATTGCTTTTGTTGCAAATCAACATTGGAAAAAGGGTAAGACAAACAGATGAGCCTACCACATGTACAGCTGATTCCTCACAAATGACCAGGTTTCCCATTAAGGAGACTGTAGAATTAAGCAATAAGGAGATATTTACAGGCCCAGCAAAAGATGGACTGTTTTATAGTGAATTAGGGCCCCAATCAATTTCCTAATTGCCAGACCGCAGTGTTTACCAACCTGACTCCAGAATTACTTAATTCCCTGCTCCAAATAAAAACATTTACCAGCCTATTGGTTATTTAAATAAGCTGATGCAGCTCCATTTAGCATAAGGGCATGATTTTTTGTTTATTTTCAAAGAATATGGAAACATGGAGCTCCTTACACACAGCTTTGTCACTGCCCTTCAGTCAGTAAAGCAAAGAGTAAAGCAAAAGGGCAAGGCTGGAGCAGCCTAATCAGGATTCTTCTTCTCCAAATGCTGTCATAAAAATCAAACATTAGTTTTTAAAGAGAATTTCTGCTGTGATCCTGAATGGAGAAATACAGAGCTGGTCACAGACGGTATTTCATTAACGTTTCACAAGAACTGTGCTCTGGAACAATTTCTCCAGGTAAAATACGTAGATGATTTTTTAAATAAGGTTATAGATACAAAAAAAAAAAAAAAGTAGTAGCACCATATCATGTAGTCCTCCAGATGGAAAATTTCCAGAGTGGTTTACAGACACCTTATGCATCCTTTTTCAAGCTTTGTAACCTTAGCATTTCTTTAAAAGAGATTAAAATCTCATCACACAAGCTGAGCAAGTGAGTGAGGCTGAACTAGATCAATACTGCTCCCAACACCACCTGAAGTGCCTCTCCTGAAGGGAAAGCAATGTCACAGCTTGCACCAGCCCTGCTGTGCCTGCAGGACACCCCTAAACCCACACAGCCCCAGGAACACCCCCGGGAATGAGTGCTCCCACAGCCCTTGGGCACCTCAGCGTGCTGAGAGGATCCAGGGAGATGTGGAGGAGTTTGGATGAGCTCACAGACAGAGACCTGGTGCCCTGGCAGCTGTAAGAGCAAGGACATCTCTGCAAGCACAGCCAAAGGTCGGTGTGACACACTGGAAACCTGGTGACAACTCCGCACCACTGCTCATGGCCTCACCCCAGCTGAGGCACCACCTGACCCTCCTTCTCCCAGCCAGGTTTTATTTTCCAAAATGAGAGTGGAAACGCCCAGTTCTTGCAGTCACACAAAACTTCAGGAGCTTTTCACAACGGCACAGATGTTCATCATCATAATCCCGGGCATTTTTAGACACTGTGCATACAAAAGATGCACATAATCCACGTCTGCAATCCACATTCCCATTGTCTGCATTAACCACGAATCTCAACCTTGCAGGCAGCCTTAAAGCAATGCAAAGGGTGTGCACAGAAGGGTGGGAGAGCAGAGCCTTCTTGGTTTATCCAGCCAGGAAGCAACAATCCCAAACCTGTGGAACAGCTTTGGTTTCACCACCACCTGCATCACTGAGCAGCAGTGCCACGAGATGACCTCAAGGTGCCACACAGCTCCAGCCATTCTGTGATCCCAGATCTCAGCAGGACTGCAGATCCTTGTAAAGGGAGTGCAGCTGCTCAGGGCTCCTGTGGGACAGTTATTTCCCCACCTCTACTTTATTTTTCCAGACCTTCCAAAGCAAGACACAGCATGGAAAAAACTGGAGTACTAAAAAAGCTGTAACTCACAATTCCATTCTTGTAAGTGTTCCATCACAACTCCAGGTACCAAAACCTCAAAGAAACCTTGCTTGCTGACTCTGTAGCTCACCAGGTAACACCAGAAAGAACTGAGTTTTACTGTGAAGTGATTGTATCAATTAGCTATCAATATTTAAAACTGAAAACCTAACCAAGAAATTCCCTCATTGCAGCTTTGGCTCCTTTTCTTATGCCTTCCCTCTGCTGGTATCCACGAGATCTCACAGCTGGATCAGAGCTCCTTTAGCCCAGATACAACACATCTTCCTGGGGGTTTGTTCTGTGCTCAGCAATGACACTCTACGGTGCTATTTCAACACAATACTGGATGAATTATTGTTCCTTAATATCAGCATACTAAACCTGGAGCAAACTGATTAAAATTCCGTGTGTGTTACTGCCATTAAACCATCATTACCACCCATCCCTCCCGCTGAGGTTAAGTGTCTGTCCTGCTCTACCTCAGGATCCCTCTAACATCCCATAATGATTCAGACTGGGACATCACACAGCATGTTAATTTGGAAAAGAAGGGAAAAACATTTAAAAGCAAGAATAATGAAGAATTAACAACAATTACAGACTAAAAGTAAGATGAGTGAAAAGTATTGGTCCCAGAGCAGAATTTATGAGTAGTCCAGCAGCTGGCATGTGAAGTTTCTGCCCATAATGATTTTTAATGTCCTAGCTATGATAAAACTAGAGAAATTAGAGGCAGGCAAGAATAATTAGGCCAAATCATCCTTTCCCCACCAAAACAGGATGGATTTAAACTGCTTTAAAAAAAGCATCCCAACGTACAATAGCAATGCCTTTTACCCTGACCTCTAAGTACAGTTTAGTGAAAATTTAACTTCTCAGTATTACAATTCACCAACAGAAAGACACGTGAAGAACTTCAACTGTTCTCTCCATTCAGTGCTACATAATCAGAGGAACTTCAAAAACAAAGAAAGCTCAAAATGCTTTTTAAGTAACTGATAATTCCACCAGTGAGAAAAAGCTGGAATCACACACAGCAAAACTGCATTTGAAATTAAATTTACACATCAACTGTCAAACTTCTTGATCATAAACTGAGATGGCTACTTGGAAATGCCCTGTCCTCCACCACAGCTATTCCTGAAGAACATGCTTAGACACTTACTTGTCTTTAAGGAAATGCCAGTTCTACTCAGATAATGTAAATGCCTGGAATTGAGGCTTCCTAACAAACTCCCACAAGTGACAACAAGTTGTGGCTGTTTACCTTACACAATGCCTGTTCATCACTCATCTTCAATGTTTGATAACCTCCTCTCAATGCTTTCATCAAACCTGTGGGTTTGACCCCAAACCAGTTCACACATTTAAATTAACATGCAAATTATACACTTAGATCACCTCGGATTTGCCTTTGAGGGATGGAAATTGTCTGACAAGCTTTATGATGACATTTTAAGAATGATGCAGCTATTTGCAACAGGGCATTTGAGATGAGAGAAGGCAGCATTCAGCTACACAGTCATTCTGTCTGTGTTGATGTCTGGCTAAAACCTCATCCTGGATAAAAAAAGCAAAAATTTTAATATCCAACTCCTAATCATTATCACCTGCTAGAACTAAAAGTTTCAGGTGAAAATTATATTGTTAAGTCCAACAGCTGGCTTTGAAGATTTCAGTAGCACCTCTAGCTGCAGAGATAATGGAACACCCTCCCGGAAGATTCAGAAAAAAGTTTTAACAATAGAAGCTCCAACACCTTTTTTTTTTCCAGGTGCCTCTTGGACAGTTCCCTCAGAGATCCAGAGAAGTGATACAAACTGCCAGGAAAATCAGCATCCTGAAAGAGCTGACAGACACAAATGTACCGTGCAGGTATCTCTAGCAGGTATCTGAATTTATGATAATCCCTCTCCGAAGCACTTCTGGAGTCAGCAGCATGCAGCCTGACATCAGGGCTTTCAAGTCAACAGGGAGCAGGATGCCTGGCTGAAAATAGTAATTTTTGTTTCATTGCACTGTGTCACCACCCCAGGAGCTCGATATTCTGTGATTAGCACCGAGGGAAATGCTCCCTCCACAGCAGCAGCACCGTCCACATCCCTGGGAACAGAGAGATGCAGCTCAGGGCAGGGCACAGGCCCCAGGTCGTGATTAAAACATCATCATTCAGATCACTGCACGTGCCAGAAGTGATCCGGATATTTTACCTTCCTAGTAACACACTGAAATGTGATTGGGGTAGGATTTTAAGAATGATCTCGCTTCTTTTAAAGCATAGATCATGCTTCTTAATTTCAGGGAGTTTGCATGGGCTAAAGCCCACAGGAAAGTCAGACTGCAGCCCCTCAATCACTGACACAGCAGCAACAGGGCACAACCACCAGGTCAAGAGACAGGCAAGAACATTTCTCAAGAGAGCTATACTCTATAGAAAAATAAAAAAGAATACAGTTGCTCCATCTGCACTCAAGTTGTCCCTTTTTTTTAAGCTTATCTAATTAAATCAATGCAAATACCTACAAAGCTAGGCCTATTTCAGTTAAAATGCAATTATATTTCTTTTAACTTAACTTGAAAAAAAAACCCCATTAAATGGATTAGAAATATTTTTTCCTCCAGTTAAATTAAACTTCAGGTAAACTGCTGGAATAGTTAATCTTAAATGTCAAGCAAACAATAGGAAGTGTGTCATTTATATACAAAACCAAATCTTGCAGAATCCTAAACTTAGAGCTTCTGCCAAACATCTGGCTTAATACACAGTTAAATTTCATGGCTACAAAAATTTTTAAATTCAAAAATTTCAAAAGAATTTATTGTTTTGCATAATTAAAAGAAGTATTACTTATAGCCCCCTAGGGCAGACATGGTGATCCACAGACAATCAGACTTTTAGGAGATTATGGGTTCCAGCTGTTTGCCTTGCCTGGTAATCTCCCTAAGGTGCTGTTTCCTCATGATACCAGTAATCACTTTTCATGGGTTTACATAAAAGGTGCTGTATATCATCAAATCAAAAGGTTATTGCTCTCTTCTTGTTATACTGAATATGTGGCTTAGTGCTAAAAACAGACAGCCAAAATAAAATGTGCATTTTTACATTACAATTGACCTACTGGATTTTATTCAGTATATAAAAACAAGCGTTGAAGTTGCCCATTAACAAATTGGCTTCAATATTTCATATCAAATCATGTAAATATATTCACATTTTCAGTAGTTGTGCTTGTCCAGTACTGCTGAGCTTTCAAGTTATACTCAGGCTGAACAATACAAATCCATGACTTGTCAACATCCTTCATCACATTAGTTTCACTCGGCAACAAATCTCAGTCATCACGTTTATTAAAATACAAACTGTTCTTGTACCCTGTTGAAAACTGTGAGAGATTTGATGTGGCAAAATATTACCATGGCAAAAATGCCTTGTAAGATCTTTTGAGGTTGGAGTGGAAGCTCAAGCATTTCCTATCCTTTTTTTTTTGCATTTGACAGAAACAAACCTTCCATTGCTCTTCTAAGGCACAGAAATAGCCCACAGTTAAGTTCCTATAGTCATGAAAATAGCTGAAAATAAGTGGTTTTACTGGAAGGTTCTCTCCTCTGCTCTGCAGCTTCTCTGGCTGGAGCATCTGAGCCAAAACCAGTTCCCAGCAACTCAGTGACCTTCACAGGATTTGGAACTTGGGACTTCTCAGTCTCCGTAAGCCAAAATCAACCATTCTAAGCCATTTCCCACTTTCTCCATCTGGAAACCTGAATTTCAATGAAGTAATGTTGACTCACAGGAGAAAGGAAACTGAGTGTTAGGAAGCAGCACCAAGGAATGGTTTGTGTTGGAAGGGACCTTAAGGAGTTACCCTTGGGGTGATGCCTGGGCAATGAAAATCGTTCTGGGCCAGAAAAATCTAAATTTAAACCACCAGTGCTCTGTTGACAGGCAGTGCTGTGCAAAAACAAAACTCCCAGCAAACCAGCCCTCCCTGCTGCTGGAAATCTGCACGTACAATTCTTGACTCAAATGCCACTGCTGTTTCTTGCAGCCACAAGTAATTCACAGCCCCTGCTCCATTAGTCTGTGGCTTGTGGGAAATATTTACTGCTTCTACTCAGAACTTCAGCATCCCTCAGCACATGTTCAGATTGTAGCTTTGTTTACTGCAATGTTTCCTTTCTAGTTTTTTTTTTTGGAACTCAGCATTATCATATTTTAAAAGATCTTTAAAATAACAACCTGCAATATAATACACAGACTGTCTCTGAAGGAGCGGGAAGGACAAAAAGAGTTTGGATATAAAACCTAGGGAATTCTGTGGTCTAAACAGACTTTCACTGATGAAATTAGCACTGCATACATGGCAGAGAATGAAGAACCTAAGCTTCCAAAGAGCACAATAAAGAGACACTTCATGAAAACACCTTTTTGTTTACAAGGAAGATCTATCAGTATCTACAGTTAATAACTAAAACTACATCTACCACTCTCCAATCAATTTTTAAAGCAATCCTTGTAAAAACACCCCATGTACACACGTCTCTTGCACGATCTGCACAATCTTCTATCAAGCCTATGCCAAGGACAAGGATCATCATTAATGTCTCTAAACATGGATAATATTAATGAAGATTCTGGAAGCCCTGCTGTTTTGGTACAGGTGAGAGAGGTGTTAGAGGGAAGCTCTCCAGTGACACTTGCTCAGGCAGCAGCTCCTGGGGACATCTTTATTAACATTAAGCTACACATCCCATGGTGAAGATGCCAGAAAATCCAGTCACAGCAAACCAGCAGCCAATACAGGCTGAGGACCTGACACAGGCAGGGTGGGGAGAGCCGTTCTGAACAACAAAAAGAATCAAGTAACAAGGATTTTTTAGTTTTGTATTTTCCATCCATCTATTTTAGCATGAGTAACAATCCAGCTCCAATCAATGAGGAGTTCTGTTGCTGGCTGCAGCAGAGAAAGTTTTGCTTATGATGTCCGAGCACTACAGATTAAAATACAGATTTTAATTGTTTTAGGGTTTTCCCCAATCACAGGTATTTACTGACTGTGAGTTATACTCCTCGGTTTTGGCAAAGGCAGCACACATTCTAAAGTAACCTGAAAATCCATAAAGCAAAACTAGCTGTCTTAAATTGACAGATTACAATAATTTTGTCATATAAATGTCTTCTGTGGCAGTCACACAGACCACATCCATCAGCAGCTCCTGAGAGGGAACACAGGCAGCCCTAAGGACCTGCCAAAAGGCCACAAGCAGGAGCTGCAGAGGATAAAAGCCAATGCTGAGAGCATCAGTCCTATATCCTGAAACAACCCTGACTCCAGAAATCCCATCATCCCTCCCTTCACCGCCCTGCTAAAAACAAGGGCAAGAAGTTTTACGACCATCAGGCACATTACAGAGTCTTTTTCAACATACTTTGGAAGCAGCAGGGGAAAAAAAAGCAAATAAACAAATAAAACCACTCACCATATTTGGTGTCAGTCTTTACTGTCAGTGCAACTAAAACTCTTCAAAATATCGAAAGCTCCACAAATGTTATTAGCAAAAATTTCACACTTTTTTAATGGATATTTACACTTCGAGGCAGTCTTTTAATTACTTTTGTTATTTGCATCTGATGACTCTGGGAAATGTTGAATTCAGAGATGAGACTATCAAGGACCGCTGGATGAAGTCCAATAAAAAAACTGAGATCAGCCTAGTTAAATTAGCCATCTGTCCTAAATAAACACAAATCAGAACTACTTTTTAATATTCTTTCAACCCAATCTTAAGTGAAATAAGAACTTCACAGAAGGCAGCAATTGTGATGAGGTAAACTCCAAGGAGGTTTGCATCCACCTGGTTTATGATGGATCTTAGAACTTCAACTCTAGCAACAAAAAACCCACCCCAGATATGGCACAAGAAGACCACACAATAACAACCAGATTTCAGCCTTTAAATTGTGATAAAAATGAATTAATGAATTACATTTGTACCAGTTACTGTTCTAGTTAAATTATTACCAGGAGAGTGGATTTATAATGTGCTGGTTCCTGTTCTCATTACAATCCATTCTCACGAGAACTTATAATCAGAATTTTAATGCCTCCTTCATTCCGGGAGAGATGGCTGTAAAAATATATTAATTTGACCTTTTCAAAATTTTGTTATTTGATTTGGTGCCGATTTTTATTTGCTCCTATCTACAGCTCTTATATTTGATCATATCTATAAAAATGGCTAGAAAATGGAAGTATGTCAGTAAGTCAGAAGAGTTTTCTGTTCATTTTTTTCACCCAACCTTATGACACTCCTTCAATGCCACACACAGGCCAAAGTCACTGCCTAAAGCAACCATTACACTTTAAATAATGTTTCATCAATAGCAGAGGAACAGCAAAATCCTAAAAGTGTAAAGAAATACAATAAAAACCATTCCCAGTGGACCCTTCCAACAGACAATTCCCAGAGGATGATCCACACTGGATACCCAGCTCCAGACAAAACCAATCTCCCTGGAGACTCTCCCCTCTCTGCACTACACCAGGAGCCTTGAGCACTTGGATTACAACAGAAAGGTGTGGTTTTAATCCCCCTAATTGTCTCTGCTCCTGAAAACACGCCGAGAAGCTGAGCTCCCAGGGACCTGGAATTAACCTGATCCACTTCCACGCTGAGACAGCCCCAACAACCTGCGCCTGGTGGGAGGCAACGAGCACAGGCACAAAGCTGACATCCCAGGAGCAAAAGGAAGATTTCATCTCTTGCCAGCAGCCCACGGGGACCGCTCCCTGTCACGACCTGTGCGCAGGCTTGGAGTCGCTACACCCTCTGCCCACCTAAATATTCCTTGATGACTTCATCTGAATTAACCTTAATTTCATAGCACACAAGGAGGTTAACAGAAAGCAGATTTATCAGACAGCAGAACCTAACCTTTACTTCACAGCCAATCCTGTACAGTCAGTCTCTCTGTTCCACCTCTGAATCTGGCACTGTGCTACAAAGCTTTGTGGTACCAGTGACAGGCTGAGGACAGCTTCAGGTGCCATCTCAGGAAACTGCTGATGTGCTTTTACAAGTTTTGGATGCTTTATGTGACACTAGAGCCTAGAACTCCTACTTTTTTTTAAATTGGATTCATAACACTGAGCAAAATAGTATGTCACCTTCCAATCACTGGGTTTTTTTTTTAAATTCCTTAGGGCTCCACTTAGCCAGAGAACTATTTAAACTACACCGAGGTAGTCAAGTGAATGCTATCCAGGAAACTGGATATGAAATTCGACTGCACAGCATATGCTGTAAACTAACAAGAAGTTATATTTCTGTCAGCATCAGGACTAACAGTTCATTCAGGACCCCAAAGTAAACACCGTAGGTCAGTACCATTCCCCCTGGGAGCAAAGAATGAAACCTGCAACAACAGGTAACTCACATTCCTTGTCTGGTGGAGTTTTCAGATTCTACCCATCCTCCCCAATTCAATCCTTCTGCTCTCACAGCATCTGCAGCTATCATTTCCCCTTTTTATCTGCCTTGGGAGCAAAGGCTTTTCCCGTACAGCTATTTGTGATTACAGATAAGCACACATGAAAGGAGGTCAGGGAGGAATACATGTGCCTGTGTATATATGTATTTATGTGCACACACTTCTCTAGGTCCTCAGTTCTACTTCAGATGAAGATAGGCACAAACCAAAACCGTGACAGAGTAACACCTGCAGCAGTGAGTGATGTGGGAACCTGAACTTCAGTGATTACACCACTGATGCATTTTGGTTCCCGAGTTGCTCGGGTACTTCTGAAAATTACACCTGTAACACCCACCACATCATCACAGGGATAAAAGGTGTTGGAGCCAGACATGACAGCATTTCCCATCATATCCATCACAGGGCTGACAACAACAATGTTCAGCCCCAAACAAGGCCAGCAGGTGAGACAGATACCTCCCTGTCTCCAGTGATTTGTTGCTCAGAGGGGTCTGGAGACATAAGTCACATCTTTCATACAAGAGTGCTCAGCAACCCAGCTCCTCTGGGTAGGCTCTGGAGTGACTACATACACACACCAGCTATGAGATCTCATGAACATCCTTCTCTATGGCAAAGCATCTCTAAAAAGTTTTTTCCCCCTATGACCCAGTCACTGGAATCCCATTTAACTTCCTAATTTTAGATGAAATTCACATGTACTAATTCTAAGAACATTGGGATGGTGTCTTTTCTGCAGTTAACGAAAAAGCCCTGAGAGTTGGAGTTGTGCTGTGCAGAGATGATGTTTCTGTAACCATGTTGCTGCTCCAATGAAGGTAACAGCAGACAGTGTTGTTATGGCGAAGCTGCTGCAACCTTGAAATGTTAATTCCCGGTGACTCCGGGGATTGGAGATGTCAGCATGGCAATGTTCATGGCTTCCACAGGGGATGGAGCGTGTTCACAGCTCTGCTCTTACAGCAACCCCTACAGTTTAGTGCACGGAGTGGAACTGATGCCTGTCTCCATAGAGACCTCCTGTCCTGCTTTTGAAAACGGAAAGAAAATGGAAACTATGACAACAGACAAACCTGTGGGATGAGAAGGCATAAACAAGCCAGCAGGAAGCCCACGGTAGTACACTGGGGCCAGGCCTCGTGTTTTCCTTGTTATCCAATATTAACATAAACAGATAAGTGAAGTACTTGGGAACGGAGCTGCCTGCAGCACCAGCAGAACCAGAATCCACCCAAGACAGGGGCTGGGCACACGGCTGGCTCTGGCATTCCAGCTGATGAGGAAATGCCTCCATTTCCATCCCACCAAACCCCAGTCCTGCACTGTTATCACTGGCATCTTCCCATCACACAGAGACACAAACATTTTATTTTTTAAGGCACTGATGGACTTAATCATGACATCTTTACCCAATATCACTTATATAGAGAAATGAAAGTGATGTAATTAGCTGAAGAGGACAAAGTTAAAATATGTATCTTAATGTACTGCACCTTCTTTAAGAGAACTTAAACCAAACCAATCTGATGGCACAGCTCCTGCAGACAGATCCAGACAGAAAACACCCCTGCCTTCTCTCTGTGAGCTATTCCTACACACCTCACTGGACTGAGAAAGCTGCTCCACTTAAAGGCAGAAAAATATTCAAGACTTTTTAATAGAAGACATCCCTATCTAAAGAGCACCCTTGGTATTTGTAAAGCATTTTGCAGAAGTAATTTGCTTTAAGGATGATAAAGTCAGCTCTTCATTGTTTTATTAGAAAGCATCCAGAAGGTCGTTACCTCCAGCACACAGAGGGATTCATCTCCTGGATTGCAAGAGAGATGCCAACAGGCAGCTGTTTGGCAAGTCCTGGAAGAATTAGAGCCTGTAATCAACTTCTGGTCAGTTTTTTTTTTTTTGCAGCTGTATCCTGGATACATGGCCTCCAACTACAGCTTTTAAGTAGCAGCACTGTAAGATTTTTGGGTTTATATCTGCAGTATTTGCTCAGTGACTTCTACCTTACACGCCCACGCTCGTTTCCTACAGAGGAAAAGCCACAGCACCATCACCAAGGTGAGCTCTCAGGGTAAGGCAGACACCCAAAAAAAGCCTCTCACAAAAAAAAAAAAACCTTCTTTACAGGGCCTCTCCAAAGCGAAGTCTTCCTGTGCTATCTCTACATAAATATCAGTGCTTGATATTTGCTCTGTAGATGTTTAGCTATTTCACCGACTTGGCTCAATGAATTCATTAGCATTTCCCCAGCTTTCCAGTCACACACACACTCTCCCTCAGCCTCAGTTTAGGGGATTACCATCCTCTGACTCTTCCCAGCCTAATGTTGCAAGACCCAAGCTGCCTGGGTCTGAAGCAGCGCATTGTCCAGAACTGTGTGTGCAGAAACATTTCATACTCATTCCATTGTCAGTAATTAAATTTGCTGTTCCCATCTGGGACACAATCTTCCCCGAGTTTGCAACAGAATCTCTTTGTCTGACTGCTCTGATAGATTGAGATGATGTTCTCCTCATTATTATACACTTCAGATAACAACTGAGATGGAAACGGACTACAGCTAACGAGGTCAAATTTTCATACAATAAACAATATATTGCATAAATATAGATTTATCAAATCATGACCTGGGGTGCCCTTTTTTGGGTACATGCTACAGTGCAAGCACTATTTTACAGATTTAGGGATGGGAGGTTCATCAACTGGTAACATAAATACTGTAGTCAACTTTTCTCTTTTACCAGTAAAAGGAACAAAGCTGCATAACTTGCTGTAGTTCCTAATTTTAACAGGAGTCATGCAAATCTTTTATTCCTTTTTTTAAACCACAGCTGTTCAGGTTTGTACAGAACAAGATGTCTGTTCTGTAGAAGATGTACAAACTGCTTTCACTGAACAAACCTCCGCCCAAGGAAACATGGAACAGAGTTAAACACACAGATGGACATTGCCAGGTTTGTTTAACAAAGCAGCACCAGCAAGGAGGTTATCTGATGTATGAATTTATCCATGAAATGCCACAATGAGATAAGGAAATTTTATCATCTCTGCCACTTACAGAATAACTGTACAAAAACCTCCCAAGGCCATACATGTCATTTCTAGACCCACAAAAAGGGAATGTTCAGGGCAACCCTAAGATCCCCACCCAGCAAGAGCCTGCAAGGAGGTAATAGTGTGTGGCCAGGGAGAGATGCCATGCTAGAGGAGGAGCCCATTATCAGATCTGAGCCACTTTCCAGAATGCAAATCCCAACACAAATGGTAAATGATCCATGACACAGACTCATTTTTGTGGGCTCACAGATAAGGAGCTATTGAGGCAGACGACACGCAGCAAGAAAACTTCTATTTTTGAGAGAAGTGCTCCTGCTCTTGCAAGTGTTACTGAGAGAGGCCAGGCATTGGAGACCAAGCAGTTCCCCTTCCCTGCCTTTCTGTTTGTTACTAAAGGTCACGTTTATGGGCACAGTCACCAGTTAAACATCTGAAGGGCCTGAAAAGCACAGAGAGACCTGTGAGCACACCTTGCTGTAAATAAACCCAGCCAAAAGCTGTAAACAGCTTTAATCCTGTTCCAAAATCCCTCAGAGTCACAGACTCCCATAGATTGCAACAGTCATTTGATCAATCCCTTTTCACAGCACTGAACAACGGGAAAATCCTTCAGTTATTCAGTTTCATGTTTAATTTCATTTGTTAACAAGTTTATTTACTATCAAACATTGGAATCCATCAACATGACTACCCTGCTAAATCACCACCACCAAAAGGCAGCCTGCTGTACCTTTAGCAAGCACAGGGATTTGTTTTCTCAAAAGATGGAGCATTTTTCAATAAAAAAGGACCTCTCCAAAAAAAAAAAAAAAAAATCAAGCAGCTGAGAGGATGAGTTGCTTTCCTCTTTCTACCCTTCCCCCTACTATACACCAGCCAAAGATTTATTCAGTTTCATTTAAAATAAAAACTGTGCTTGTGCACTGACAGTTTAGGAGAATTAACTATCCAGCAGACATGAGCATAACTGGATTCATTTCATCCAAAAATCATTCCAACTGTTAGGAAAAAAACCCAACACAAGAGCAACAGTAATTCACAAGTTTGAAATGATCTGCGTGAAGTTTTTGCTAAGATTCAGCTCAGGACACACCAAGGGTAA